>BRDA01065249.1:0-10585 GCA_036984385.1 Crenuchus spilurus
CTCCATGAGTGAGTGACGCAAAAAGTGATGTTCTATTGGAGCATCCAGACTGAGATGCTCCTTCAGAGACCTGTCTGATCTTCTCCTGCCTTACACTCCCACTCGCTCTCTCAGGTGTTCTTCATCTGAGACATTCAATAATACTCTATCCAAATGTCAAAGCTTTGGTGAACAAATGTTCTCTAGATGTGTTTCTTGACTCTTCAACTCTTCTATATGTCCAAAAGCCTAAATTTCTTCATGTTCAAGTCTAATCTTACAACACATCACGTCTCTCTAGCTTAGAACTTTCCTCAGATGTCTTCAAGAACCGTAACCTTCTGGAGTCTGAAGTTATTTCAGACACTCTGATGTGAATTACCAATTATACACATCTAAAATTATGTTTTTCAAAGTGTTACACAGGCTTTGTTCAGCACAAACTCAGCAACAACAGTGTCAAAACAGTAAGAGTGTCATAAATCCATATTCTGATTAAATCTGCTCTAAACTTAGACTTTACAAAAACCTTTTTTTCAGATGTGCTGATATATTGTGAAAAAAACACTCTAAACATTTCTAATCAAGACTTTTGAGCTCAGAACTGAATAAACAGAGGTTTTAAACACTGCTCATTACAGTTTTTAGACATTGTATGTGGTTTTATTTCTAAAGCTTACTAGATTTCCCAAACCAACAATTTTTTTGTCATGAAAGCAGGCACTCTTTTTCCCCTTGCTGGAATACGAGTTGTTAATGCCTCTCTTGTTATAATATGCTATTATAATAATAACATATTAAAGTTGATTTCAATGGCTAAACAAGACAAAAATAATCCATTGTATTTTATTTTCATTAGATAACAGGGAAATGAAATGAATTCTAATTTTGTTATACATGTATATGATGTCAAGGTTAAAATGTAGTGGTTTACTGAGGTGTTTCATGTAATAATAGTACCATGAAAAACCATGAAAATTATTAAAACTAAATTACAACAAAAAATACAGTTTCTTTTTTTCTATAATGAAACAAATTACATAATTATTATACATTGACACAACACAGTGAACATGTTGAAGAACACAGCCTTCTTTTGTAATTTTTTTTTGTTACATACACAATAATAATAACACAATAAATAACACAATAACTATACACTTTACACTCTTTCTTTCTCTGAGCCTTCTCAGAGAAGGCTCTACTTTTCTGAGCCTTCTCAGAGAAGGCTCTCCTTTTCTGAGCCTTCTCAGAGAAGGCTTTCCTCTGGGGGATGGGATCCTGGCAATCCTTTACATAACAAAAGTTGGCTGATAACCCACAAGAGAGAGGGGGATTTCAAAAATCTCAAAAAAAAAAAAAAAAAAAAAAACTTGGGAAAGCTGGTGTTAACTAATGTGAGTTCACATGTGTTTCACTCATTCAGTGGTTCCTAGACTGAATATTTATGAGATATGTATTAGAGGTCTTTTGTTCAAATTGTTTGATACTAATTACGTAAAGCTGCTTTGTGACAACGCCCGTTGTAAAAAGCACTATATAAATAAATTTTGATTGATTGATTGATTTTGTTCAGGTTCACATCCCACACATTCCACAGCTGGTACTCCACCAATGGAATGTCTGGGATTACCATGTTATTATCATATGACTGACAGATGACAACATTTGGCAGGAAAAAAATGCGCAGCTGTCTGACTTGCTCTGAAAAATGTGTCTCGGCTTATTTAAGATCCTCTCACAAATATCTAAAAATATATTTTAATTCAAGCTATATCTATTTGACAAGCAGATTCTTTAGGGTTTCCAGGGTATGTTTTCTTTTGTTTCTTAGTGTTTTTGTGGAATTTTGTCAATATGTTGCTGGCAAGAGCGGTGACTTTTAAGGGTTAAGACTCGGTTGCACTCGACTGTTGTTCGTGAACTTTTCACAAGCAAGAATACATTCATTTCAAAGAGATTCAGTTGAACAAATCTTGTATAGACAATTTCCAGGTGAATAAGTTTCACCTGCACACTTTCACATTGAGTTCAGCTTTGGCATTCTTGACCTGCTCTGGCAGTGTGACCTTTGACGTGCTTTGTATTGTTTGTGCTCTATCTGCCCAATCCTTTGGGTGTGTGTACCCACTGTCCCATAGCATGTGTTTCGCTGCATGAATGGGTCAAAATTCATTATACACTTTACAATTCTTTTTATGCAGATTACAAAATACAACACAAGCGAGAGTCGGTGTGGTACACCCTCAGGAGGTTTGATTAAATGGTAATTATCTTTTCATCTGGCTGTTTTAGTTAGTTGTTTTGATACCACCGTTCTTCAGATATAAAACTACCAAACCAAAATGGACAACTGTTTATGCTGCTGATTCGTAGCCACTCCCATTTTGCCAATGCAAAAACCCATTGTAACCACGGCTTTAGTAGGTCTTACTAGTACCTTCCAGTACCTGAAAAGTACAATTTTTATTATCATTATTTCACACCACCACCAAATGTGGGTTGAATCATATTTTGCTGTGAAGTCTAAATGTATAATATAATACTCAGAATTATGTTTGCTGACTTATATGACTTGTTAATTTTGATACCCAAGTTTCAACATGGCAGAGAAGAGAGCCAATTCAGTAATGGATGGTATGTCATTTGTAATCTAATGTAATATACTGTACACTTAACTTCATAAGAATTAATTATATTTATTGTTCTATCCCTGGCAAATGGACCTACTTGGCACAGAATCCGGTGAGAATGAACATTGCGCCCAATTTTTTATTCATCTGACAACAAAGCTACCAAAGTACTTTACAAGTAGGATTTTCTATCTAGCATGTGAAGGCAGCATCACTCTACCAAATATGCCAAAAGTTGGACTTGGTCTGGCAATCTGATCAAGCCCTTTCTGTGTTTGATGGCCATTTCAAACAATCACATGGACAAATCAACAGGTTTGGGGTTGTCCAATCAAATTCCTGGCCACCTACAGATCCACAGACTTGTGAAGTTATAAACATAGTTAATGTTGAGAAATTCTGAGACAGATGACCCACTTGGATTGGTGATGAAGGTAACAGTGTCACATGACCTGTGGAGGAAGGAAACGCATCAATACAGAAGAAAAAGTGGGCTATAGTGAGCATATTAACCTCCTGCCTTCGTCTGTTATCAGTAAAGAGATTGGATTACTGCTACCGCCCGAGAATCAAATTTGTCTTCTTTTCCAGAAGCTTGCTGGATCTTATTTAATGTTTAATGTTTAATATCATGACAACGCTCAACTCATAATCTGATAGCACATTCTGTATGATATATGTACACAAAACAGAGTGAGAAGGTCGAGCTAAGAATGAGAAATAACAAGGAGAAGCTTAGACAGACCTTGTTTTTGCAGTGTTCTATAGTTTCTATAGTTTAACTATTAATCTTATGCTAAAATGGGCTGATGAGACTCTGCCTACCAATTAACTCACATCATTAATTAACTCATTAGCTCATTAATTAACACATTAACAATGCATATACAAACTGGGATCTATGATTAGGGTTCAACAATCTAAAATAAGGTCTCCTCAACTTCTCAGTAGTTTCTTCTAGCCAGTAATTAGATTAGACTTTAGATCTGCTGCTCAGGTGTTTCTCCTGAGAAAATACCTGAGTCTCCTCAGTTGTAGTATTTCAATAGTCTCACATTGTGCTGATTGGCTCACTTGTTTTTCTTCACAATTTCAATAAGAAATACTTCTCATCCAGGACAAAGAGTTTTGTCAGTTCTGATACTGTGAATACTATAGCAGACCCATAAGTACCTCACGTCTCCTTTTTGTCTTTTGAAATGTTATGAGAGTCTCCTTAACTGACAAAGAGCAACATTTGAGCAATAGTATTGCATGGAATTTACATGTCTGTTTAGCCTTTAGATGGATATCTCTTTAAAATATTGAAAAGCACAAATTCAATGAAGCAGATCCAAGCTTTTGATTGTCACTCCTAAAGCTGGAAAGAGAACAAAGTAGATCCAAGCTGGACATTCAGCCCTGAAACTCGATCAGCCAGTCCCTGTGCTGAGCTGGACACAGTGCTGAGGGAATATTGGCCAGTCGCACACATCAGCAACACTACAGCAGAGTGTCATATTTGGGCCAAAAATCTAACTTGCACATTTTCCCCTCTTACTCAGAAGTCTGAGCTCTGAAGATTCCTCACTCTTACTATGGAGCTACAAGGCTAATGTAGCTAACAATTAATGGACGATTATGTACACCAATTAGCGTGGTGCATTAAGTTGTGTTAAGATGTTCAGTCATTTCTAATAATATTGATTATTTGAAATTATCCTGACATTTGATGAACCTGACATAGTCCATTATCAATGGTCGGTTTCTGAGCTGCTGTTGTCCGGATAATTTTAGATGGAGGTTTACTGCCATTTGATATGTTTAACAACTACCAACATACTATCAAGTCAATGTCATCACTGTGCTGAGAATGGTCCACCAAACAAATAAAATCTGAACAGCAGTCCTGTGATCAGAAACTGACCAATGATAAAAGAGAACTACAATTTGTAATCTGAAATCTATATAGTGGAAAAATTTGTAATCTGAAATCTATATAGTGCTATAATTTGTAATTCATAATCTGTAATTTATATAGTGTACAATTTGTTATCTGTAATCTGTATAGTGCTACAATTTGTAATTTGTAATCTTTATATAGTGTACAATTTGTAATGTGTAATCTGTCTAGTGCTACAATTTGTAATTTGTAATCTGTAATCTATAAGTGGTACAATTTGTAATACAGGGCCCTCCATAATTACTGGCCCCTAGTTAAAATATGTTAAAAGCCTTAAAATAAATTATTTTTTATAGTAGAAGCATAATCTTACTCTGAAAAAAAAGAAAAAAAAAAGCAACCTTAAACTCAAGTGAAAAAAAAATCCTAACTAAGAAATAATTAACAATACCCTTAACAATATCTTGGAAATAAATGTATTCGAACCATTTATGTCATTTCTACTGTAGTTTATGTGGATCAAAGTATCTAGGAACATTTAATTAGTAATTCATCACTTCCTGTTTCACTGGGGTACAAATATGGTATTACACAGAGGCCTATATCTCTTACTCACTCTTAAACATGGGAAAGACAAGAGAACACACTTTTCAATTAAGGCAGATGTGTGTTGACCTTCATAAATCAGGCAATGGCTACAAGAAAATAGCCACTCACCTGCAGATCCCCTTATCTACAGTCAGAGCAATCATCAAAAAGTTCAAAACATCTGGAACTGTAACAAACAAGCCTGGAAGAGGACACAAGTGTATCGTGCCACCACACACAGTGAGAAGGATGGTAAGAGAAGTAAAAAGTTCTCCAAAGCTCACTGTAAGAGAATTGAATCAAATGGTAGCATCTTGGGGTTACGAGGTCTCCAAAACAACCATCAGATGCTATCTACATGCCAACAAGCTGTTTGTGAGGCATGCACAGAGAAAACCTTTTCTGAGTTATATTCATAAGCGTAAACAGGTGCAGTTTGCCAAGCGGTACTCGGATTTTAACTGGGACCGTGTGCTTTGGTCAGATGAGACCAAGATAGAGCTTTTTGGCAACAAACACTCTAAGTGGGTCTGGTGTAACACCAAGGATGAGTACGCAGAAAAACACCTCATGCCCACTGTTAAGTATGGGGGAGGATCGGTGATGCTGTGGGCCTGTTTCTCCAAAGGACCTTGGAACCTTGTAAGGATACATGGGATCATGAACTCTTTGAAATATCAGGACATTTTGAATCAGAATCTGGTGGCCTCTGCCCGAAAGCTGAAGATGGGTCATCACTGGGTCTTTCAGCAAGATAATGCTGAAAGGCCAAATCTACTCAAAAATGATTCACAAAGAACAAAATTAAGTACCTCTTATGGCCATCTCAGTCCCCAGACCGCAACCCAATAGAAAACCTGTGGAGTGAGCTGAAGAGGAGAGTGCATAGGAGAAGACCCAGGACAATTTAGAGAGGTTGTGCAAAGAGGAATGGTCAAAGATCCCTTGTTCTGTATTCTCCCATCTTGTGAAGAGTTATAGGAGAAGATTAAGTGCTGTCTTGTTGGCAAAAGAAGGTTGTACAAAAGTACTAACACCAGGGGTGCCAATAGTTGTGGCACACATGATTTCATTCAAAAAATTTATTTCTTAATGTGTGATTTTTTTCCCACCAAATAAACGCACCTGAATTAAAGCTTAGCTTAAAACTTAAAATGAAAAGTTTTTCTCTTATTTTGCACTGTTGTCCTATATTATTTATTTTTTTAAAGAACTTATTAGAAGCCAAAGAACACTTCTTAACCAGGGGTGCCAATAGTTATGGAGGGCACTGTATGTAATTTATATATTTATAATCTATTGTGTATACTGGTGTAATTTATAATCTAATCTATACAGTGGATCTCAAATATGTAATCTATATAGTTGATATATAAAGTAGAGCTCAAAAAGAATGGTCAGTGAGTGCACAGCCAATGTAAGGGTTTCTAATAAAGTGGTCAGAGAGAGGACCTTTAAGGATGGTGTTTCTAATAAAGTGGTCAGTGAGAGGACGTT
Organism: Crenuchus spilurus; assembly: GCA_036984385.1. Lineage (NCBI taxonomy): Eukaryota > Metazoa > Chordata > Actinopteri > Characiformes > Crenuchidae > Crenuchus > Crenuchus spilurus. The sequence goes on from BRDA01065249.1 coordinate 6,580, forward strand.
TAAGGATGTTTCTAATAAAGTGGTCAGTGAGAGGACGTTTAAGGATGTTTCTAATAAAGTGGTCAGAGAGAGGACGTTTAAGGATGTTTCTAATAAAGTGGTCAGTGAGAGGACAGGGACGTTTGTCAGTATTATGGCTGGACTGACAGGCCGGGAGACTCTGCAATGGTGAGAGGGCCACAGGAGACACTTTCTCTATCAGTTCTGGATCATTGGCTGCTATAGAGAGCACTGTCAGCTGCTGCCATGTGATTGGCTACCTTGTGTTAACAGAGATTACTCACTCGACTGGGTTTATAATGGCCTACCGAGCAATCCCCAGTCAATACACTACTATTCACAATGTCCAGAAGTATCTGAACATATTAGTTATATTCACATTAATGCCAACAGGGCAGATTTAAATATTATTGTATTAGTCAATTTGTTTCTCTGTATACATCTGTTCACTCTGTTCTTCAGTGATCAGTACCCCCACAGTGCAGGTAGTGGCCAGTGAGTGTATGTGATATAATAATAATAATAATAATAATAATAATAATAATAACTAGAAAAGTGCATTTCCTGAAGGAAACACAGGATATTGCGCATTGCTAACAAGCTAAGGTATCCCAGTTGGTTTGTAAGGTGATGCTTTGGTATTTGTGGTGGTTGCTATGGCCCCTAAGACGATTGCTATGGCACCCAAGGTGGTTGCTATTGAACCCAAGGTGGTTGCTATGGGACCCAAGGCCGTTGCTATTGCACCCAAGGCCGTTGCTATGGCACCCAAGGCCGTTGCTAGTACCCAAGGCCGTTGCTATGGGTCCCAAGGCCGTTGCTAGGGGCCCCAAGGCCGTTGGACTAGGGGCCCTGCACTAGAGCTCTGTTATCTGTCCTGATGGAGTACATGAATGTTGGTGGCTGTTGGGACAGAAACTCTGTAGCTTGAGTGTATGTGAAAATGAATGGAAGTCAATGGGAGGAACGAGGGAAGAAAAGGTGACAAAAAAGGAGTGCGGGTCAGTACGGCTCTGGACTAGAGCTCTGTTACCTGCCATGATGTAGTATATCAATTTTGGTTGTTTGGCAAATGGAAGCCTGGAATTTGGTATGGCCAAAAATGAATGGAGGTCAATGGGACGAAAAAGGGATGGCAATAAAACAACAAATAAACGAGTGCAGGTCAAAACAACAGTGAATTTGTGCTCAGGGGCCTGCCCTGAAATAATGTATCCGAAATGGTGCGAATCGGTCAAGCAGAAGTACAGTAGATGAGCATGCATTTTTGCTCCCCATTCATTCTCTATGGGAAAAAAATCTCAGATTAAGGAAGTTTTTAGCAAAACCGTAAATCCGATCAAAATTCTGTGAACAAGCCCGGATCACACAATCAGACTGAACAATCTGGAGTTGGAACGGTGTTGATATCTCGAAAACTGCGGGACAAGATGCGCGTCAAAAATCCGGCGGAAGAAGAAGAAGAAGAAGAAGAAGAATATATGAAAAACAGTATATTGCGCATTGCTTTATAATAATAATAATAATAATAATAATAATAAGAAGAAGAAGAAGAAGAAGAAGAAGAAGAATGTACCTTTAATTTAGTTTACAGTCTCAATTTGTCATTATTATTTCATTTTATTTTACTTTTTACATTTTAATATTAATATGTTAATATTTTAATTACCTATTAAACTAATTCATAATTTGACTGTCTTGTTTATTTCTGACTGGCTGATTTTAATGTAAGGATTATTATTATTATTATTATTATTATTATTATTATTATTAGTAGTAGTAGTAGTAGTAGTAGTAGTAGTAGTAGTAGTATTCATTTTTGTCCATTTGTTCCCCATTTGAAGAGCGAACCACCTGTGACCTCTGAGACAATGTGAGGCTTATCATAAGATCATCACTGGTCACCAACAGAGTGAAGAGAGTGGTGACAACCAGGAAGAAGAAACAACATCTGGACCTGCTGAGTTCAACCACTGAGAGAGAGAGAGAGAGAGAGAGAGAGAGAGAGAGAGAGAGAGAGAGAGAGAGAGAGAGAGAGAGAGAGAGAGAGAGACAGAGACAGAGAGCCCAGATAGCATATGGATGTGGGCCACTTCTGTCTGAGAAATGGCACTGCTGGTCCACTGTGATGTCACCATGGCAAACTGCATGAGCCAAATATGGCCCTTATATTGAAAATAAATATTCGGCCCACAAAACAGATGTGGTCCACATCTGGCAGAAATATCACAGTGTTTCCTACATTTGGCTGATATCCATCAATCCTTGCGGCAAGTGGGCCAAATGAAATGAGGGATGACCCTGCACTTTTTCAAAAGGCAGTTTTGGTCCCCTGCAGTTTTTTCCATCCCAAAACAATGTTACGCTAAATTAAATAGAGATGGGTTGAGCCCTAGGACCCAGCGGAAACGGCCACTCAATCTGTAGCCTTTTTCCCTTTAGACCACCCACAAGCTCATTGATTGGCTCTGCCATTTCTTGCTAACGTGTGATTGGCTGTCCCCACTGTCGCTCCATCAAACAGTGTGCATGTGTCTACCAGTGTGTGATAAGCCATCCATTTACATGCCTTTTAAATTTAACTATTGTTAAAAAAAATTCAGAATTTCTGTTTATTTTTACTCAAAAATGAGGTATAATTTTATATAAATGGGGCCTATTGACCCTACATTGAAAACATAAGTGTAAAATTTGTGGTAATGAGTTGAAGTTGACTAAAAGCTGAAACAGATTTGGGGGAACATTTCATGCTGCATGCTTTTAACAGTTCATTAATATTTAATCATTTATTATTATTTTATTAATCATTAATATTTATTTCACTATTTTATTATTAATAATAACAATGCTTAATAGTTATTATTAGTATATTATTATTAGTAACTATTAATAACATATTAAGAATAATTTGTAAGTAATGTATCCCGAATCGAGTCCCCCCACCTCTGAAATCAAAATGTTGTCATTGACAGAGAGGTAGAGAAAAATAGAGAGAGACAGAGAGAGATACATCAGATACTGAGCTGTGTCTCAGTGATGAGTTGGAGGTGTTGTGAGATTCGGAGAGATAAAGGACGGGTAAAAACGTTGCTCCTTCCGATCTCAGTTCACTTCTGTTGTTAAGCAGGAGAGAGTACAGTAAGGCTGACAAAGCACATTATCTGTAATAGGAGTGACTTTGTGCTGGTAGGCTTCTGTTGTCATGGGAATTAACGTTAACCCAGATTTTCACTCTCCACACTTTCTCAAAAGCAAATTTAACACAGCGTCCAAACAGGAACACAAATAAGCATTAAACTGTCCTCGTCAGCGCTCTCCCAGCCGCGCCATAAATCAGTTTATCACCCGTACATTACAAACCTATTGGATGCAGGCGCTAGTTGTGAAATGAAAGGGGCGGGGCTATGCTGAGAAGATGGTGGGGTTAGTTTGGGTTAATTGGCAAAAAGCTCGTGCTTAATGTCCTCCTAAATGAAGAGCTGGACTTGTTCATGCTTACAGGGACATCACTGGGTGTCATTTATTACATCTGACAGAATAAATATGGTCGGCTGGGTCCTCAAGGCCACAAGCTGAACTTTATCTGAAGCACATTTATGGATGCTCATCACTGAAAACAAAGTTTGACACTTTTTAAAATAAAGGAAGCGATTCAACAGGTTCCACAAATGCAAGGTGTACAGTTTTGATATCAGAGTTTGTGTGATATCACAGCAGCCAAAGTATTTACAAAACACACCAAAGTATTGACATATATTTGGGGAGAACTGTGATCTGGGTGTTAGGCAGCACGGCAGCTTAATAATAATAATAATAATAATAATAATAATAATAATAATAATAATAATAATAATAATAATAATGCATTTATTTTATAATGCACTTTACATTTAAAATAAATCTCAAAGTGCAAAAACATTAAAAGCAGAATTAAAAAGTGAGGTTAAAATAGCTGTGTCAATAAATTATTTAGAATCATACGATCTGCTAAAAAGAAAAGTTTTTA
>BRDA01065251.1:0-19250 GCA_036984385.1 Crenuchus spilurus
AAATTTTTATTCACAATTTGTATAGCGTCCCAACTTTTTTGGAATCCGGTTTGTATATATATATATATATATATATATATATATATATATATATAAACTATTCTTTACATAGTTTGATGTTATATGTAAACATTACTGGGGTGATGTACATGTGCAAATTCTCTGGATGTAGATTTAAGGTTAGGACAACCTTGGTGTGAAAATATTAAAGCCATTAAATGAGCACTACATAATACTAAGCAGGTATATGTTTGTCAGAGGAAAATGAGAATTATATATTCTGTCCACTACAGTAAATCCAAAAACACTTGGCGTGGTCAAAAATGACCCATACAAAATGTAAAGGCATGTTTGAGTGTAGTACACAGTGACATGAGCAGTAGAGGGATTTAACCTAGTATTTACTCAGTTCTCTTTGAATATCTCTACATGACATCAGCATCAGCATCATGAGGGCTGAAATCTCTGCTACCCTGATGATGTCCACATTACATGTCAAAAAACAGAGTGTTTTGGTCTGATGAGGTAAAACATATGTACTTATGGCTCATTGTTTCTCAATGTCTCATTTTCCTGTATTTCCTCTTCTTCATCTTGTCCTAAGAACAAAACTCTCCACTTGACAAATTGTCAAAATGAGCAAAAAAAGTTGTGGATGAAGATAACATTACCAATTATACATACCAAGACATTTCAAAGTTTTGAAAGAAACCTTGTTATTATGGGCTGGGTTCAATCTGGCATTTTATAACAATTCTTAATATAAAACATATTGTTTAATGGTTTATTATGCAAAGCTTTAACAAGTGTGCAGCATATGCAGTGCACATCATTTGTTTATGCCACATAAAAAAGAATTAACTTCATCACACCCAGAAATTGGACAAATATTTCTTGGGAAAAGTGGGAATTATAATAATAAGAAAATACGCAAATACTGAGAGTAAATGTAGCATTCATTGTGATCAGTGATGATTAATAATAATGATATACAACTGTGAGTTTGATATTTAAAGTGTCATGATGAAGACTCCCAAAACAATGCAATAATGTCAATACCTCCATAGCCACACATTCAGATACGCAAAAAAATATATACACAATATATAATCAAGCAGTAAGCACTCAAACAGTGCAAGTAAAACTTTCTCTCAGACATGCAAATGAATATTGCAGGAAATAATGGCCATAAAAAAGTACACAAGTCTCGATATCTGCCGTTAGACTTGTCTGCAACCACTGAACTGCTCTTACTGCTAAAAGCAAGAAATATTAGTCTGTTTTAAAACTCACTATGTTTACTATTCATTGGGTTGTTATTAGAATATATGCATCATAGTCCCTGTGAGATTTATCTGCTTGTTAAATGCTGTGGCGCGCAGCAGAGAGAGGGGAATTTATTACAGCTATGGGCAATTTTCTCCAAAAAATAAAAAATAAACATTTCATTCCGACAAGAAAATCAAATTACGGCTGGCTTTGCATAAGACTGCTATTTTATTTGCCTAAAAGCAAACGCTCTTAATCACATACTCTATCTCCATTTCCCTCTCTCCATCCTCTGTTTGAAAATCTGAAGGGAAATAGACAGTGCAGGTGAAACAGGGCTGCTTGTTTACTGATACTATATCCTTCCTGGCTATCTCTCAGTCTACGTGTGTATGCAGTTTCCCTCAACTGTGTGTATGAATGGCTTTTTGACGTCATAACTCTGTCCTGTAAACTTTGTGCTCTATATCCATCATGTTCCCATTCTCTTTGAAGATTTATCACATACATCACAAATGTCACAAAATTATCCAGCCAACAGCATCCTGTGACCACCAATGAAGGACGAGAGAATGACCAAAACAAACTGTGCAGCAACAGATGGGCTACTTTACAACTACAAGGTGGACCAACAAGGTGGCTGTATCTAACAGAGTGGACAGTAAGCTTACATAGTGTTTAAAATGTCCAGCAGCTTTGATGTGTCTGATTCACTCATACCAGCACATCACACTAACACACCACCACCACATCACTGTCACAGCAGTTCTGAGAATAAATTAACTGCTCTGTGGTTGTCCTGTGGAGGTGATGTGGGGGTTCTGATCATTGAAGAACAATATATAAGCCCACAGCCTCATCTCTGTCCCTGTGCTAATTGTTTGTTTACGTTTCCCATGTGCAGTCCTGTCTCCACATGCTTTTGTTTACGTTCACGTTATGCCCTCGGACACTAATGTCAGCACCTGAGTCTTGTTCTCACAGCACTGCTGTCTCATTCCCAGCTTGATTGTTCACTATATAGCTACAATATAACAATATGTGTCAGTTAACTTGCATAGAACAATAATGCTAACAACAGCTAGCAGAGATGCTAAACAGACATCAAAGAAAGTTAGCATGGTATGCAGGTGGAATTTCTGAATTCCCATTGGGAAGCTTTATCCCGATTGTATGAACAAGCCGGATTTCCAAATCAGAAAGTCAGGAGAGCCTCACCAACCTGACTTCAAAATCCAAGATGGTGGCCCAACCTGACAGTGGCAACATGCATCACCAAATTACAAGCGGTAGTATACTGTTTTTTCGCACTTAGCTCAGTAGATTATATGTACACAGTAATGTCTAACTATCTATCAGTATGAGCTGTTGAGCAGTTGTCTGTATTCTGAAAGTGCAAGAAAAGTTATTCTAGAGGCAGAGATACTGAAAATTTTTTTTCCATCTATTACTCATCCTACACAGGCTGAAAGTAGCCCAAAATCTAATGGATCCAATCACAGACTGAGCTACATATGAAGATGCTGCAAGCTGCTTATTAGCTGCAAGCTATAGTTTTAAAACAGTTTTAGAACATTGCTGATATGTCTTTAATTAATATATATATATATATATATATATATATATATATATATATATATATAGATAGATAGATAGATAGATAGATAGATAGATAGATAGATAGATAGATAGATAGATAGATAATGACTCAAAACATAAGTCCCAACTCTGCCAGAACTAGATCAGGAAAAAAAGAACAAGATGGTCAGCTTGAAAACATGGAGTGGAGCACAGTCTCCAGACTTAAACCCCATCCATCTGATTTGGGATGAAGTGAAAAGCAAAGCAAACCTACAAGTGCCAACATGTATGTGACGTTCTGCAGCAGATTTGTGAAGAACTGTCTGAAGAATTTTGGATGTCTCTTGTAGAAATAATGTCACAAGTGAGTTCAGCTGTTATATCTGACAAAGGTGCTACTTTGTGTCCAAAGTTTAGACACATTTTGGTCTATAAATGTATTCCATGAGTTCTTATTTAATTCATATGTTTTCATTTCAGAGTGCAATCAGACATTAAACTGAATAATTTTTTAAATAAAAACTGGAAAAATTGTGCTGTTCTAAAATTATTGACCGGTAGTGTGTATATATTATATTTCATTTTTACATTTATTTATTTTTTTAAACATAGTATTTCCCTTTCCTTCCTTGATGCTCTAATCTGTATCTCATTCCAGTGACTTTTAAATAAAATGCTCTTCAGTCACAGCTGATCACTGCTTGATTTAATTAATACTTAATAAAAATTAATTAATTTTAATAAATTAATAAAATAAACATTAATAAATACAAAAAAATAAATGTATTATTTTTTTACAGCATTACTATAAGAGCTTTTTGGCAGTCACTGTCAATTCTGAAAGTAGACAAGAACCCACTCCTCAAAATTTTGACCTCTACTGCACATCCAAAATAGCCTACCGAGGTGAGAAAACCACAAAACTGATAAACAGTCTTGGAGGCGTACACAATGGTTTTCTGAAAGTTTTACAGCCAACTCGGGCATGAGATCATCCCAGCGTCATCTCGGCATCCAATTTCCAAGGTAAATGGCTAGTTTGGTAGCCAACCTGAACAAATTCACAGTATTGTTAAATGCAAATTTTGCTAAATGCACCAAAATGAACAACCATGTCAACCTTTTTCAATCTCAAAGTGGCCATTTTCTCTCGGACATGACATGTAAGTGCAAATGTCCATCAAGCCTATCCCTTTACTGCCTCTGGTTGTAAATAAATAAAGGTTTTTATAGAAATGGCTGCTCTGCTTACAGTGTAATCCATATTTGCCCTTGTTAAATTTATACTACCGTTGCCTACATATGACCTTGGCCTTGTAATACTATCAGTATATGCAGTATATACTGACATTTTAGGAGAACAACCATGTGAACTACGTTATAGGTTATAGAAGGCTGTGACAACGAGAGCTCTGTGAGAAATACAGCTGAACTCTTTAATAGAAGAGTCAAAAGCCTCACCCAAGGACGGGTACGCGGAGTCTGCCGTACTTTGGTGTTGAAAGTTTAAAAGTTCACAATGCTGCAGTGAGGTCGTCATGGCCATCAAAGTGAGAACAAGCAGTAAAGTGCGAGAAAGAGAGAGAGATAGAGAGAGAGAGAAAGCGAGGGAGAGTTAGTCTCAGGCTGCTTCGTTAATCTAAGTGACTGTTTTGCTGGCGTTCCTGCCTCCTGGAAACTGCCGTCCCAGATTTATCCTCCTTACTTCATAATCAAGTATTTGTTTATAGTTTAGACATAAAAAACAATCGCGATAATAACGCGTGATGGATAGCCCCGCATGCTGATATTTATTTGGGCCATAAAAAGTCGGAGGAAAGTCATCGAGCGGCGTTGGCGGCCCTGAGTACTGGAAGGTCATTGACTTGAAGCCTGGAGAAACATATGCCTCCTACTGATCTCGCATCAGTCTGGGTTTATTGAGGCAGGCAAGGAGACATGCTCTGCTCTGACAGCGGATCAGTCTGAGCAGCTCTGAATCGTTGATGAACCCGTCACGCCTGCAGTCTTGTTAAAATTTTAATAAACACCTCATGGGCCCATCGCCTCCGAGTGAGTTATGCCGCTCGGCTAGCAGAATGGCGCAATCATGTTTGACGGTGCACAGTGCAAACCTTTCAATCCGAGTAAAGTATTATTTCCATCCACGTTAACTACCTCCTTCATCCCACTTATGCCAGCCTGGATTTATTAAACAGAGTATATTATTGGATCCGCTTTAATAGCGAACCCTCCCCTCCGTCTCATAAACATGACGACATTATGCACATGGTGATATCGCTCACTTGCTCGCGTGTCCTCCAAGTCTTAGCATTTATGCAGAAGAGCAGAAAGCAGGGCATGCATGGCCTATCTGATTGAATGCTATTCTTTAATTTATACTTTATATGAAGGCACAGATAATGTTAATATATGCAGTGATAGCAGTTCAGTAGACCTTTGAAATCAGGCATTTGGTAATTCATGTTTAGAATAAATGTGCCTTTCTAAACTTCAGTCTTCATTAGCATCAATGCAGGGACCTTAAATGCACAACTTAATGTATGCAATGCAAAAAAATAAACAAGCGCAACTAAAAAGTTAAAATAAGGAATAAATAAGTTGGATGTCATTTTAGATCATTTCCACTCAACATACTTTCGTGATGTAAGAACACATACAGTGCACACACTAGGGAACACACTACGTGGCAGTGAGTACACATGACAAAACACTACGTAGGCCCTATCCACAGTGCCCAGGGAGAAGCTGGGTTAGGTGCTTTGCACAAGGGCACTTCAATCACTTCCTGCCAGGGGATTGAACTGGCCACAGCCCTAACCACCAAGTCCCAGTGCTTGAGCCTAATGCACATTATTTAAAACCATTTATCTTGCCAATATGTGTGCTTGTTCTGGTAAAAACACCATATATCATAAATCAACTAAACATAAATACAGTTAAAGGCACATCAGGAAAGGGAAAAAAAACTGGTGGTGGTGGAGTGGAAGGAGGAGACGTTAGCAACTGGAAGTAGCAACATGAATGCAAAAATTAGTAGGTGGTGTTCTTTGATTGGCCAGGGCATGAATGACATAGCATTAGAGACTCCTTGCAGAACTTTTATTACACCTCCATTTCATATCCAACACATTTAAGTCTGATATTCAGAGGACCCTGAATATTCATTAAATGTATCAGGTGGGTTAGATTAAAAGGTTGGAGCTAAACTAAAACTGGTGTGGTGGATCTCTAGGACCAAGACTGGGAACCACTACGTTAAACTACCACACCCACATACAGAAAATCACTACTTACTGTATTCATGCTATTTGTGTATATGCTACTATATTTATACAGTGGTGCTTGAAAGTTTGTGAATCCTTCAGAATTTGCTATATTTGTTTACATTTTCCACTTGACGTCTTGTCTCCATGTGCTGTTGTTTACATGTTCCACGTATCTTGTTCATGTCATATCTCCACCCCCAGTTACGCCATGTCATTGTACAGCCCTCCCATTTCATTATCTGTCCTAATTATTTTGCTATTTAGCTTCCTCATATCTCAAAGTCATTGTCCATCATTGTTTGTCACCACAGTCATGTATTGTCAACCTGTATGTCTTCTTGAGTTTTGTTAAAGCCTTGTTTCTGGAAGTCCACTGCATCCGTCTCCTCCTGGCCACAGCAATACTGGCAATATATTTTTTTGCTGGTATCTAAGTCTTATATGCTGAAGAATTATTTTAGATTTTAATACAACAATATTGTATTGTGTTTGTTGTAACTGTTAGTTTACTATAACTCAAACAAAAAGCAATTAAACTACTTCTTATCAGACAAAACACATTTTAGAACTAAAGTATGTTTTACAGGGTGCTGGAGTCTTGTAATCTATGTGTCATTGAATGTCAATGCTTAGATTTGATGTCTTAAACAGATTAATGTACAGTGCCTCATCAAAAATTAGAAAAATTTGAAAAAAGTTCATTTGTGTTAATTTGATAAAAAATGTGAATGGCCATTTTTTATATTAATTAAATGTGAAAATGACATTATTACTGTTGATCAATATGGATTAAATCTTATGAAAATCAGAAATAAAAAATATTATTGTAAAATTTCCATTTGGAGTAAATTACTATTCAAAAAGTATCAACATTAAAACAAAAAAAAAAGGATTGAAATGTCACGTTATGTGTAATAAATACAAAATATATGACACTTTACATTTTTTCAAATAAATGATGAACTTTTTCATTAAATTCTAATCTTTGGAGATGCAATAGTAGTATCATGATCAGGCTCAGGTTTAGATGTATATACAAACGTCTATTGATTGTGTTACGAGAAGTAATGACACAATTGAACAGTTAGAGGACAGGCACAATAAGAGGCCCAGAATGTGCCAGCACTATCAACCCAGTGTTCTTAGGTCAAGCCTTTTCCCTGCTCTGACTAATTCATAATGTGCTTTACTCCAAGGTATTGCACAATCTCATTATCATTAGAATTTTGCATATTTAACTACAGTTTTTAATTAGACGGTATTTTATTATTCATGCCCATAATTCAAGGCGAGCGCTGGCTGTGAAAATAGCACCATAAAGAAGTAGGCAGATCAGAGGTGCTGAGAAAAGAGGTGAGAAAAGAATCATATAGTGAAATGGAAAATATCAGTTTGTAGTGTTTAAATGGCAAATGCTGAGACACCTCTTAGCTAAAGGCTCTTTTCATTTAGCTAATAGCGATCATGTTGTGTACCTTTTTGCATCTGCTAAATCCCTAGCACTGGGAGTTGTCTGGTGAACAGCTATGTGTGTGTGTATGTGTGTGAATATGCATGTGTTTGGCTCATGTGTAAAGCATGTGTGTGCTGAGGCTATGGCTCCTTGATGTATTATTAAAATTGGAAATGCACTCCTGGGATGGCATCTAGTTATATGCTTTCATTTACTGAATAAACCAAGCGTTGTTTTCATCTTCACATGTGATTGTTAATGGTGCGGCTGATGAGAGGGGAGGGTGTGTGTGTGTGTGTGTGTGTGTGTGTGTGTGTTTGCACACACATTAATGTTGTCATTCGCTTTTTATCAGTCCAGCTCTTTCATTATGCACGCCGAATAGCCAAGCTGCTGATTTTCTTTTAGGTTTTCAATTAGTCATTTGACTGAGCACATCTGTCCCTGGCTTACTCCCAGATTCCGGACAGATCTGGTCACATGACCCACCACTAACGAATATTGAGAATGTTAAAGAGAGAGAGAGAGAGAGAGAGAGAGAGAGAGAGAGAGAGAGAGAGAGAGAGAGAGAGAGAGAATCCAGTCCTGTATGAAATGTACTTTTCTAAGAGATGAAGGTTACCTAGCAGTACATAAGTACAAGTGCCAAAAGGCATCATTTGAAGTGATGCCATAGAAAGACCACTTATAGTTCCCTAAAGACCCTTGTAAAAGATGCTGCTTTAAAAATCAGAAGAAACACTAAATGTGGTTAAAAAAAATCTTGATTTTATGGGATGGTAAAAGTAATTGTTTTATCTTTATTTTTGCCTTATTATTTCACTTTATTTATTAGTTTATTTTAAGCCATATTAATAAAAAATTAGTTTTTTTTAAATTATTTATTATTTTTATTATTTATTATAAATTAGTAAATATCAGTGCTTAGGCAAACGGTATGAAGTTAATATATAAATAATGTAGTTATTACAGATCAAAATATAACTTATAGCTTATAGTCAGGCCCTTAACTATTAGGACGTTGAGTAATTGAAATAGTTAGTATTGTTCATATTCAAGTTCATGTAAGATTAGTTTATTTTTGATAAGCATTAATGCTTATATAGTATAAAGTATCTACGGCACAATAATTAAACCCATTAATGTAGCATGTAATTGGTCTTTTTAAGTACATGAATCAGATTGTGCATGTTTGACTGAAGTAATGTCATATCTCTTCAGGTCATTACACAAAATCTGCACAGACTTTACTGTTCATAAGGCATCATAAGCTTATGACAACTGACATAAACCTACATGTATATTTATAATGGCTTATTCCAACAGGCAATTTCTGTCTTTTTGCCAATCATTAACATCTGCTTTACTCATTTTCCACATTTATCACTGCACCATACCAGCTCTTCTCAAACTATGAATCCCATCTCATAACCTCCAGGTATTTATAATCCAGATCCAGATCATCCTCATGCAACGCCACCTACAGGAGCCTGAAGTTACTACCACCTTAAACATGCAAGGTGACTAATTTTTTAACCAGGGGGCTCCTGTCCATATGATGCTCTGCAATTCATTATGGTACAGCTTTGTAGCAATCTGATGAGATGTGTAGCTTAGACACACCTATTATTGGCTATCAATAATTGGCCACATTTCTAAATAATAAAATGTTAAGAGTCTCTTATAATAATCATAAATAAATAAATTGAATGTATACTGATGAAAAGATGTTAAAAACAATGCTCTGAACTCTTCCCAAACAGGAGTTGATGCATACATTGTTACAAAATATAGAAAATGTAGTAACACCACAGAGCATTTGATCTATAACTGAATAGTAAAACCAGGAAAACAATGTTTTCATTTGATTTATTTGCACCATTGGCGTCTTTAGCATGATGTCTGTTTTTAAAAGCTCAGCAAGAAGCTTCCACAAAGGCAATTACTATTATTAGAGAAACAATGGCACAGAGACTTGTACTGCCCTGAGTAGAAAACAGCAAAGCACTACGTCACTTTTGAACGAGCTTTCTCCATTTCATCCAAGTCAGCGATTTCCTGACACAGCCGTGCTGTCCAATAGCTCAATGGCATTAGCCGGAGTGGTGGGCTCGAGGGAGGAAGAGCCCGCGAACCAGCAGCCAAGCTTTGATTATTGAAGTTCAGCGAGGGTCTGCTAAGTAGCGATGATTCTGCCTGATCTGAAAGGCCCTCCCACGGGAGGTTAATAAAACATTTTACTCATTGTGGAAAGTAATGACCAACAATGTAAACTTGTGACTTGACAACAGATGTTGGCTTGCTTAGTGGAAACAAGGTGCTGTAAAATTAATTTGGTCTGAATAATTTACTGCATGCATTACGTGCTCGAGGAAGTAGACGAGGATGATTGGTGGGTAACAACAACAATGAGAGAGAGAGAGAGAGAGAGAGAGAGAGAGAGAGAGAGAGAGTCTATTGAGGAAAATGAGCCAAAAAAAGTGATCAAATATGCTCTAGAAATCAAACAGGAATCACACGAATGCCGACATTGCTTCTGTGATTTATATTTAATTAGTTTTTATTATTTAGCCTTGTCACTTCAAAGACTCGTTGCAGAAAACTTGCTGGAGATGTTTTCCAAATTAAATTAAATCAAATTAATAACTGAAGAACATGCAAGTGCCAAAGCATTTGTTGTTCTTTTTTTTTCTTTTTCCTCTTTCTCTCCAAGATAAAAAAAAGAAAAGTTTGATGTCAGAATACTGCACATTTTGTATGGTTTCCTCAGAACACAGAACAGTGACCACAGAAAGCATATAAATCAGTGCAGAGAAGAGAAGAGAGTTCAAAGTGTGAAGAGAGAGAGAGAGAGAGAGAGAGAGAGAGAGAGAAAGAAAGAAAGGCAGACAGACAGACTACTGCACGCATAACAGTGGGAAATCAAATGTGCATGACTTGCATGCCCTGCATCAAATTTATGAAAATCCTTTACATATGGTGCAAGTTTCCTTCAATACCTGTCTGTATGGATTGTGTCTTGTAATGTGGCCAAAGCTGGAAAAATCTGAACTCCTTTAACACATTGGTGCTGTTCAATGGAATTAAGAATATGAATCTACTCTAAGTAACATCTATAGTTCATTTGCAACAATACATAAATCTTTGTTTCAGGAAACAGGCAAGTGGTTGCAGAGTACAACAAATATCTTTACTACGAAGCAAGACTCTTGACTATGAATCAAAAACTTACGTGGCAGTGACAGTGCCAACACGATAAAAACATTGGGCATTAATGGGCAATTGATGGCTTGTCATTTTGTTTATTTATTTATTTTAGTTTTTTAGTAAACTGTGTGTAAATTGCTTCTTCTATAAAGTTATCATCTGATTTTGCTCATAAACTCTTCCCCTGTTTTGCACATTCGCACTGAAGTAATATGGACTGCTTTTAGAATGCAGGTCAGGCAATGAAAAGGGAGCTTATTCACATATACAGTTTGAACAGTAGCTGTGTTACATTTGTAGATGTTTACCAATAAAACAGTTTAAACAGGGGTGTGCAAATTTGTATATATGCACAACAGTTTTAAAGGCACAGTAACAAAAGGTTGGATGGGTTCAGCAGGTTAAGACGCTGACACTATGATCAGAGGATCGCGAGTTTGAATCCTGGTCATGTTGTTTGCCATCAACAGCCGGGGCCCAAGAGAGCAAAAATTGGCAGTGCTCTCTCTGGGCGGGTAGATGGCACTCTCTCTCCCTATCACTCATACATTGCAATGTCAGCTGGCTCAGGCATCTACTGATTGGTCCATTCGGAGCTGGGAATCCTGCGCTTTCCTCTGAGTGCGTTGGGTCCCCAGTGATAGTATATCAGCAGTAGTTTGAAAAGAGGTGGTGGCTGCATATCACACAACAGAGAAGCTGTTGAGAAGCTGATAAAAAATAGGCAAAAATAAAATAAATAAATAAATCAATAAATAAAAGGAGGTTGAAAGTTTGAAACCTCAGATGAGGAAAAAATCTAATATAAGAAATAATGTAGGACTGGCCCTTTAAGTTAAAAAGGTTAATGGGCTACAACTGATCTTGATGCTTTAACAAAGTTCGGAACTGTTATCACTATTGTATCCAGCTCGTATATCCAAAGGGACTGGCTATATTTAGAGCCTATTCAGAAAAAAAACATCCAACATGACAAATAACACCTGACCTTTACAACACATGTACACCCTTGCACTGGCCCTGTATTGTGTTTTGCTAGCACAATGACACGGCTTCCCCGCGCGAGTGACGTCAACGCTGTTCTCAGGTCAGCGAGCTCAGCGGGGTCCTGGCACACTTCAAACCTGAACCACCGTTTAGCCTGGATATCCTTCTGTCCTCCTCTCTCACCTCACCTCGTCCTGACAAAAACACACACACCCCCGAAACAGCACGTAGCGACGTGGACGCTCGGTGGAAAAATAACACCATGAGCCCAAGTGATATAAACACATTTCCTCTCACAGGCCCAGGAGTCACACCTCCTCTCAGGGGCCAGTGTGTGCATTATTGGTTCGTTTCGGAAGGAGGGGGGATTGTTGTGAGTCAGAGATATTGCTGGCGGTGCTAAAGGTTGTGTGTCTGTGTGTGTGTTTGAGATGTCAGGGCTGTTAGCGGTATAAAGGATGCCTTTGTTTTGTGTTGTGACCTGGAGAAAAGCTCAAGCAAGTGTGAAGTGTGGAGTACAGGAAGAAGAATGATTCTTTAACCTACACGCATGATGGATTGAGACAATGGCGCGTCCTGAGGGAAAGAGCTTGACACTGTAGGTTTGTGTACTGGATGTGTGTCCTCACAACTGCTTGTAGCTAATCAAGCAAAAATTGTAAAAGGGTACACTATGTAAGACCAGCCATCCTCACAAAAAATTATAAATTGCATAATTCCGTGTGGCTCAGCGGGCTAAGACGCTGACACTATGACCAGAGGAATGCAAGTTTGAATCCTGGTCATGCTGTTTGCCATCAACAACCGGGGCCCAAGAGAGCGAAATTGACAGTGCTCTCTCTGGGTGGGTAGATGGCGCTCTCACTCTCTCTATCACTTTCACATTGCAATGTCCGCTGGCTCGGGCATCTACTGATTGGTCCATTTGAAACTAGAGACCCTGCACTTTCCTCTGAGCGCATTGGTTCCCCAGGGATGGTGTATCAAGTGGTAGTTTGAAAAGAGGCGGTGTCTGTATCACACGCAACGGAGAAGCCATGTGCAGGTCTTCACCCTCCTAGAGTCAGGGACAATGCAAAGTGATGGGGGTTGGGTTGGGTTAATTGGCGACTACCACATTGGGGAAAAAGGGGAAAATTGTCAAAATTGCGCAATTCACTGCTTAAACAATGATTAGATACACAACAATGTTGCTCCTGAGTTTGAACGTTGTTTTATATTCGCTTTTACTTATGGACTTGCTGCAATTAAACATAACATTAAATACACCGAATATTGTCTAGGTCCCCTTTGTTCCACGAAAACAACAAGGCATGGCCTTCACAAGACTTCTGAAGAGCCTGTGGTTATCCAACAACAAGATATTCTCCAATTTATGAGGTGGAGCATCCTCAGATTGGACTTGATTGTCCAGCAGGTACTCAAAGTTAATGAGGTCCAAGGAATTTGGAGTCTAAGTCAAGACCTCAATGTTCCTCAAAACCACTCCTGAACTATTTCTGTAGTGTGGCACAGCACATTATCCTCCTGAAAGATTTACATTAGGGAATATTGTTGCCTTGAAGGGGTGGGCTTGATTTGCAATAGTTTAAGTAGGTGGCACATGTCAATGTAACATCAACATGAATGCCAGGGCCCAAGCTTTTCCAACAGACCATTGCGCAGAGAATAACATTATTTTTACCAGGTATTCTTTTTCCCATAGTGCATCTTGGTGTCATCTCTCCATCGGGTAAGTGACATACACACTAGGCTGTCCACATCAAGAAAATGTGACTCATCAGTTCAGGCCTTCTTCCATTGCTTCGTATTCCAGGTCTGATGCTCATGTGCCCATTGTAGGCACTTGTGGATGGGATAAGTGTGGCAACTTGTTTTGTGGCTATGCCAAGTCATATGCAGTAAGTTGTGATGCACTGTGTTCACCTTTTTTATCATAATTTTTTCAAAAATTTGTGCAACAGTAGCTCTTCTGTGCATCACCCTTCACCTTTCAGGCATATCAGTGAGCTTTAGCTGCCCATGATCCTGTTGATGGTTCACCAGATTCCTTGAACCATTTCTGATGGTACTGATCACTGCATACTGAGAACACCTTGCAAAAATCTGCCATATTTGAGAGTCTCTTCACTCATTAGCAATAGTCAAAGTTGCTCAAATTACTACACTTGCTCATTTACAGAACATCAACTTCAAGAACTGTCTGTTCACATGCTGCCTAATATACTGCAGACCGGCCCTTGACAGGTGTCATTTTAATTAGATAATGTTATTCACTTCACTTCACTTCACCTGTCAGGTGTTTTAACATTCTGGTGTGTTCACCAGGTGATCAGTTGAATGGTGTACATCCTTACTTTCTCTGTGACAACCAAACTCTGCCTCCAAAATGATATGATGTGTACTTAAGAAGATAAGATTACAGTGGTAACCCTACTTACGAGTATAATCCGTGCAGGAGCCGAGCTCGTTAGCTGGTTTGCTTGTTAGCTGGATGCATTTTCCCCATTAGAATACATGTAAAACTGATTAATCCGTGTCAGCCGGCCAATATACAGTATACTTTAATATGCTAAATAATGTGTTTATATGTTTTTTTTTTTAAATAAACAAGACGATGACGGCGCTCGTGTAGGCTGGCCGCTGAGGAGAGGGAGACCGACGGTGCTCATGTAGGCTGGCGGCTAAGGAGGACAGGAGGACGGGCATACGTGTATGGCATGGTTACACTTATCATATGAAAAATAAATGTAAAATTTATCTAACTTTCTAGTTCACTACCTTTTGCTACCTTAGCATCGCTTTCACTAGCACTTTCACTTTCGGTAAAAGGTATTGACTGACCTCGTCTTCTACGGTAGCATCTAGGGGATCTAGGGCAGCGCCCCTAGCGGTTTGGCATACTTGAACAAATTTACGCTATTCGTTACTTGGAATTTTACACGTTACCTGGAACAAAAATATTCCGAGATCTTGACTCGTTACCTGGAATACTCATTAGCAGGGATGTTCGTAAGTAGGGTTACCACTGTATTAGCTTATTAGCTCTTTCAGTGTGCTTGGTATGTGCCACCCAGGCAGAATATACTGTATACTGATCAACGGAGCCCCTGTTAAGTGTAATCTGATTGCTTAAACCTCATTAAGTCCTAATCTTGGCCTCTGACTCTCCATCCACATGTAAATGGAGAGTCTGATATCTACGGTAGATTAAAGTGGCCACTACTATTGAATTCTGACTGGTTATCCAAATTTCTGTACATTGTTTTGAATCAGCTCAAGGAAAAAAAGTTTGGGTAACACTTTGCAATAACTTTCATTAATAGCTCATTAACTAATGATTAATAACTGTGAACAAATCATTAGTTCATGAAAATTTCAATAACAAATGATTTACTAATGATTTACTAATGATTTGTTAACATTTGCAAAAATGAATACAATCATTAGTAACTACATGAACTATCATTTATAAACATTTGTTCATGTTTAAATTCTCATGATGAACTAATGATTCGTTCACAGTTATTAATCATTAATTAATGGCTTATTAATGAAAATTAATATAAAGTGTTACCAAAGTTTGTCCATAAAAACAATTCCCTGAGCCCTCAAATACTTCTGTGATTCCTGAAGGACTGCTTATGTGGTCTCTTAGCATCATTCATTACATGCCAAAATCAAAGGCCTGTGATTGGTCATTCAGCCAGTCAGTTACATTTCTTTTTCCTGCAATTGTAGGCTTTTCTTTCACACTAAACATCAAGTCAGAAAGTCTGGCATGCCAGTCTAGGTGAGACCCAAAAGCCATTCCCACCACAAACTCTAACCAGTGGAAGCCTCATTTATATGAAGGGAAATTCTAATCCACATTCCAACACTAAATTGTTCATAAGGGATCTGTCTTGGACTATTCACACAAATCTCTACTTGACGCCTTCTCAGAAATATACATATAAGAAATGATCCTTTACTGTAAATCTAGCCACTTCTGACACCATATCCATCTGCCAGCAGAGTATTCCTCACATCAGGATTATGATGTGGTGGAACTAAGGGCTACACGTCTTCAGTTGTGTTCAAAGTCACTCCTCACACACTCGGCTCAAAGCACTCCACAGTTCACAATTTGCTTAACTCAATTGTGGTTCACCACAGCTATTAAATGTGCACATCACCAGTAGTTCTTCACATTACTTACTCAAGTGATACTTGCCAACTAAGTACATCTTCACTGACAGTCACAGACTACCATCGTTCTTTGTGCTATTTGGAAGTACTGTATGGAAATAAAACAAATTTAAAATACAAAAATAAAAAGTTATTATTTAGTTGTATGAACTTAATTTAATTATGCGTTGCATTTTGTATCAGTCAAACAGTAGATTTTGCATGTAAAAGCAATATGATGTAATTGTGTTGCCCTTAAGGCATTTCTATGAATAAAAGTTCATAGGTTCAAGTAAATAATTCCAAAAAATATTTATATGTTATTAAGAATGATAACAAGGTGTTTAGATTATCAATTCATGCCTTTTGTAAGTTTTTGTTAAAAAATGTTATCGGCAAATTCTACTACTTCCGGTTTCGGCCGCGCACTTCCGGTTTCGCTAGTAAACAAGAGGTCCACATACAACAGGCAGTATAGAAATGTAATCGGATGACATCCACGCTTAATTATCAGGCAGGAACGCCGTAAATTGCAATTGTTCAACAGCATATAATGATGACTTTGGATATTACTGCTTATTTTGCGGAAATGTTATCTTAGTGAGTTTCATGCACTTTATTTGTGTTATCCTGTCTGTGTGTTGAGACCAAGTTTATTTTTTTTATTATTCCAGTTTTCACCACACATGTTATAAGGACAATTAAACAAGCCATAACTAATCTTCAGGGTCTTCATTTCTTGGTTTATCTTGGTGTCACCAACATCCTTGTTGAAAACACTATAGTAATATAAAGTATGACAGCAATAAATGATGGTCAAAAGTTTTGAAACACTAATTTTTCCAGTTTTTTATTGAAGATGATTCAGTTTAGTGTCTCATTGCACTTTGAAATGAAAGTATAGGAGTTAAACTAGAACTCATAGAATCAATTCATAGACCAAAATGTATCTAAACGTTAGACTCATCAAAGTAGCACTTTTTGCAGATATAGCAGCTGAACACACTCATGGCATTCTTTCTACAATAGACATCAAATATTCTTTAGACAGTTCTTCCAAAATTAGCTGGATGGGGTTTAAGTCTGGAGACTGTGCTCCATGTTTTCAAGCTGACCAACTTGTTCTTTTTTCCTGAGGTAGTTCTGGCAGAGCTTGGACTTTTGCGTTATTGTCTTGCTGTACTGTCTTACATACTAGAAATGTTCTAAAACTGTTTTGAAACTTTTGACCAGCAGTGTATATTTGTACATGGTAAGTCAAACAACTCCTAGTTTATTCTAGTTTACAATTATTCTAATATTATTACACTTATTTCAGAGTAAGTTATTCTTTAGGTCTATTTTTCTTCGTTGCATCTGTAAATCAACCACTTAGTTCATTTACTATAAAGTCCAGTGATGTTAAGGCCAGAGCAAGTTAGGTACTAGACAACATCAGTTTTTGCAGTGTTTAGGTTATCATACATATATAGCATTATATAGAATTAAGTGTATCATAGATTAAGCCTATACTTATGGCAATTTAGCCAATATAATATATTCAGTGTATATGTTAAATAATACTCGAGGAACTGGAGTTCCTACAACAAAGCAAACAAACACATTTACAGTTTATAAATCAAGCACACAAAGGCAGTTAAAACAACTCAACCTTCTATCACCAAATGTTATTTCATAAGCAACAACATTGACATAATGAGGAACATTTGGTTCAGCTGGTGTGTGTGTGTGTGTTCAATGTGAATAATACGTATGATGTAATTTAATGGAGTCTTATGGCAGGTTGAGTGACTTTATTTTATTAGTTTTAACAAATTAATTAACGCAACTGATATAAAATCAATTTTTGCATAGAAACTGCTCTAAATGTACTTTGGGAAATGTGAAAAATGTGAACATCCCTTTTAACAAGTCCAATAATTGCTATTGTCTATAAAAATCAAGTCAGAAAAGGAAAAAAACCCTGAGATTCCTCATGCATTGCAGTAAAGAGCTTTTCATTTGCAGTGTGTAAACTTTAACAACAATGGCCATTATTTTATGTGATAATACTGAAGTTGTACCACTTTAAAGATCTTGAAATGTGAATATTAGCTGATTATTCCACAGTTCATCCAACCTCACAATGTGAATGGCTGAGAGATGTTTTAGGAGTGCCAATATTGCACAATGATGGCCTTCTGACCAAAGCTCTTTAAGTATTACTCCACCACTTACATGTAACTTAGTAATGATGGAAATCTTTACCAACAAGAATTTGACTGTGCAGAGAAACAGTCAATACAGCAAAGCAACTGGACTTGTAATGTATTTACAGCTTGGTGAAGGGCAATAAACTAGAAGTCAGTTTTAGTACCATCAACAAAAATGAAATGAATCCACTTCTCTGAGATATGAATAAACGTTCAGTGGTGAGTGGTGTTTAAGGAAAGATGCCCAATTTACACAAGTAAACAGTGAAATCAGTATATCTGTGTTCATTGTCTGTATAATAAAGTTATTGAGTAATTATGTTCCTTGACTATTATGACTGACACGCATAGTCTGATGATGTTTCAACAGCAGAATTACCTCACTAAATCTTAAGATTTAACAGTAAACGTTGACAGTGAAACTGTGATATAATTTCAATAATACACTCAAGATCCATGCTATAATATGATATATTGGCTTCAGTGGCGGATGCTCTAAGACTGCAAGGGAAGCTCAACTTCCCCTAAAATGTCAAAAAATAAGTGATCAATAATATACTGTTGTGTGTACATGTCATTGACTAAATATGCGCTACAACGCGGTCAACGTTTGTTCAGAATCAGCTTCTTATCACTGGTAACGATGCGGCTTTCCTCTCACTCATTCTCGCAGCTTCACAGTGCTTTAAACAGGGTGGACGCTCAGCGTCCACAGAGTTCAATTGTGAAGCAAAGAGTGCACCAAAACTAGACAACTCATTGGATGAATCCTGGCATTTGTCCCGCCCATCGGACGCTCAGCGTCTCTGGGGGTCTATGGGGCAGTGGGCTGGCCTCGGCTGGACCGGACGCTCAGCTCCTGCATGATGATTGGATGATGTGTCTGAGGCTGAATCCCTTTTTGATTGACAGCTAAATGAGCGAATCAGTGATCTTTTTGTGTAAACATCCGTGGGAGCATTTTTTAAATTTCAATAGTGTTTATTGAGGTAGTTTATAGACTAATATCTCCTATTCTAGTGATTAATAGTGTTTATTGAGGTTGTTTATGGACTAATATCTCCTATTCTAGTGATTAATAGTGTTTATTGAGGTTGTTTATGGACTAATATCTCCTATTCT
>BRDA01065256.1:0-15510 GCA_036984385.1 Crenuchus spilurus
CTTTTCTGTCTTTCTCTCTGATTCTCTCTCAATATCTGTCCCTGTTCCTCTGTCCCCCATCTGTCTGTCTGTCTCTCTCTCTCTCTCTCTCTCTCTCTATCTCTACATCTCTCTGTGCCTCTCTTTTTCTCTCACTCACTCTCTCCCCTTCTCGGTCCTCCTGTACAGAGAGGCAGGGAAAAACAGGAAATGCCTGTGCACTGTTCTCACTGCCTCTCTCTCTCTCTGTCTCTCTCTCCCTCTCTCCCTCTTTCCTCTGTCGTTTCTCTCTCCCCCTTTCATCTCATATTTTTGTTCTCTTTCTCCATTCTGTACTTCACTCCTCTATCTTCCTTCTCTTTGCCCCCTCTCATTTTTTTGTAAATTTAAATGTGGTATTTTCTCTTCTATCTTTTTCTTCTCTCTTCTTTTTTGTCTATGACTTTATCTCCTCCTCATCTCCCTCTCTGTATTTTCTTTTCTCCCCTTCTCCCCTCCCTTTTTCTCTCTCTATTCGTACTTGGTCTGACTTCTGACTCTCCTCCCTCCTTTCTCCTCTCTCTTTCTTTCTTATTTTTCATTTCACTGTTACTTCTCTCTCCCCCTCCCTCCTCCTTAGCTTTACTTCAGTTGCTTTCTCCTTCGTGATGACTCATCCAGACACACACACACACACACACACACCACACACACACTTCCTGCTATTGTACTGATGATAGTAAGTAGTAGAGGAGGCTGAGCTCCGCCCATAAATTCTTTCATCACCACTCCTGCAGGCTTTAAAGGGCCCAGATCATAAAAACCAAACTGATCCAACTTTTTAAAATGTACAGTGTTACTGTTTCACAGTCTACAACAATATTTGCATGTATCCACCTATTTAGCCTACAGCAGTTTAGCCCCGCCCATTCCCAATGTTTGGATCCTTTTTGAATGTAGCACAAGACAGAGCAGCCAATCAGAACAGAGCTCATTTAGTCTTAAAGGCACAGTAACAAAACAGCCTGTTTAAGATTGTAAACATAGATTATATGACTGGTTTTGATAAATATACAGAAATGTTATATTAGGATCTAATGTGGCTATCAGGACTCACAGCTGCCTTTTATCTTTAAGGAAATACTGTAATGCCGAACACATCCCCTCATTTATATTAATACATTATTCATCTTGCTAATAGGTGGGGTTGTGCTTGTCATTAGAATAAATACTAATAAACAAAAATTGTGTGCAGCTGAATGTTGACAAAAATGTTGCTGCAGACATAAGATGTAGGATGTTAGAGTGGATGTTGAAAAAGATGTTAGAACGAATGTTGTAGTGGAAGTTGGAGCACATGTTGGAAGAAAACGGAGTGGACATTGGAATAAAACTTTGGAGTGGACTTTGGAATAAAATGGAGCAGATGGAATAAAACAGAGTGGACGTTGGAATAAAACATTGGAATACATGTTGGTGTGGACGTTGGAGCGAACATTGGTGTACATTTTGGAGTGATTGTTGGAATAAATGTTGGAGCGGGTGATAAAGCAGATGTTGGAGTGAATGTTGGAGCGGATTAGGGCAGGTTGTCAAATTTGGGAAAAATGAGAAAAAGAACAGTTCTTAAGTATAACTCAGCTCCCTTTGTTCAAAAGAATCAGATCACTTGTCAATAAAACATTAAACACTGCTGCAAAAATCAGTGACCCTATGTGTGTGTGTGTGTGTTTGTGTGTGTGTGTGTGCGTGTGTGTGAGTGTGACTGACCTGTCTGCCCTGTTTGAGGCTGGTTGGAGTGCTGCTGGAGCTGCGGGGTGTGTGTGTATGTGTGTGTGAGTGTGTGTGCCCGAGCAGGCCGGCGGTGCCCAGCAGGCCGAGACGCTGCACAGGGAGAGAGCGGGAGGGCATGGGGAACTGACGCAGATTCCTCCGACTGGACACTCCTCCGCTGCCCACACAGCCCACACTGGGGAGGGAGTTTGACTGACCAAACCCACGAGCACTGCAGGACAAACACACAGAAAAAATTATTCTATTAGCTGTGACATCGTTTCTATATCTTCAGCTGACTCAGTGTTAAATCTCTTGACCTGTAACACCGCTCACTTCTGTCTGAGCATTAACAGAAGAGAATCAATATATAATGAATCCATTTCTGCTGATCTCTGTGATCCTCTAGGCATATAAATGTGTAGATGTTCTGACCAGCTCAGCAAGTCTCTCCTCGTATCTCTGCATCTTTATACAGTGTACAGGACACCACACACCATACTTTTAACGCCCCCTACTTTTAACACCATACATACACACCCCTGCTTAATCTACATGTATTATATGCAAACTATATATTAATGTATTTATTTACAAAGGAGGACGACACCTATTCAACCAGTACATCCAGTTACAACAAGCTACAACAAGCTATAGCCAGTATAACCAGCTATAGCCAGTATAACCAGTTAAAACCAGATACAGCCAGTATAACCAGTTAGAACTAGTACAACCAGTTACAGCCAGAAAAAAAAGATGCTTTTATCTGTTTTATAGTGAGAGAAAGACAGGAACTGAGAGAGAGAGACAGAGGGAGAGAGACAGACAGGGACATGAAGTAAGAGAGAGACAGAGGGAGAGACAGACAGGGACACGAAGTGAGAGACAGAGGGAGAGACAGACAGACAGGGACAGGAAGTGAGTGAGAGAGAAACAGAAAGAAAATAAATTATACAAAACACAAAGTAACGTTACAAACACAGCAGTACAACGAGACGCTGAGACTCTGAGGAGACAGAGTGATCTCCATTGAAGGTGTGAGTGGTCTGAGTCGGTGGACTCTACCTCCTCTGCTGGCGGTACCCGGCCACGTCCAACAGGTTTTTACGAGGAAACGAACGAAAGAGCTTCTGCACCTGCTGTTTCCATGACAACAGTCTCTTCTTCTGAGTCTCTGTGAAAGCCTGAGAGGGAGTTAAACCAATACATAATGGATACTGAATAATTCATAATGGATACCAAGTAATTCATAGCGGTTACAGAATAATTCATAGCGGTTACAGAATAATTCATAGTGGATACAGAATAATTCATAGTAAACAACGTATAATTCATAATGGATACTAAATAATTCATAGTGGATACCACATAATTCATAGCGGTTACAGAATAATTCATAGCGGATACAGAATAATTCATAGTAAACAAAGTATAATTTATAGTGGATACTGATTAACTATTAGTAAACAAAGTATAATTTATGGCGGATATTAAATAGTTAATATTGGATACTAAATAATTCATAGTGAATACTGAGTAATTGGTAGTGGATACAGAATAATTTGTTTACAGAATAATTCATAGCGTTTACAGAATATTTCATAGTGGATACTGAAACTGATAGTAGATGATTTATAGCAGTCACTGAATAATGTTTTAATTCTTAGAATGAAATGTATACATCAGTCATTAAACTGATGGGTTCAGTGTGAAACAGTGCTAAAAGAGCAGTCGAGTGTTCTGAACACTCACCTCGTGGATCAGACACTTATCAATGAGCTGCAGGTAGGAGCTGATGTTCTCCTCATCCGGCCGAGAGACAAGCAGCTGTGTACAAACTGCAACAACCACAAAAATGACAACAACATGAGCAAGAAACCGAACACTCAGAGGCAGGTCTCAATAGACAGATGAGCCAAAACATTATGACCAGTTGCAGAAGAAGTTACTGCACTATCAGCTCTCATAGTCAATGTGTTAGATGCTGAAAAAATGGGCAAAGATGAAGACCTGGGCGCTGTGGATAGGGGCTGCTAACCACTTTGGGCATGTGTGCTCACTGCTCACTAGTGTGTGTTTCACTGCACAATACATTGTTAATGGGAACATTACACTGACCACTGTGAACTATAATGTGTTTTTAAACGGCCCACATCCTATACTTTTCTTATGTATGTGAAACACTACAGACCATATATAATCTTTACATCAGATTTCAGATGACAGTAGTCTGGTCTTGTATGGGTCAGGTCAGCACAAGCCTAATAAGTACTTCCTGACCCACATACTGGACAGTGCCCTGTGTGTATTAATGCTAGAAAAAGTCAGCGTTTGGTGTATGTGTACCTTTGCCCATAACTCGTGTGAACTGAGCGGGGATGTCCCCCTCAGTGATGAGTGTTGTGGTGGTCTCAGTCTCTCCTCCGCTCAGCTGAGACCCAGCAAGGCTGCTCTTTCCATTAGAGCTCAGTAGAGGGCGCTGTGAGGAGTCCTCAGCACTGAATGTTTTAATGGGGGTCAGGATGATCTGATGGAGCTCCTGTAGAGGAGCACGCAGATTACCCCCCTCCAAAACATCCTAGAGAGAGAGAGAGACAGAGAGAGAATAGTGTTTTTGAGCTTTTAAAACATTCTTTATTAACAATCAGTCACACAGAACATTCACTATCAATTGGATCAGAAAGTCAAAACCAAAGTTCAGCTTCTTCTTCCTGCTGAAATAGATGCTGACCTAAAATAAAATGAACCAGCTGGCACTTCTTCCTCGTTTTTTGCCAGTAATCCAAAACTAAAACCATGAGGCCATGAGACTGGCATTGTTACCACTGCTGGTAGACCTGTATGACTGTACACCACCTGCACATTCAGCTACTTCCTTCACACTCTGACCTTTAACTCCCAAATACAATCACTCCTTTATCATTAACATCTGAGACATTCACTGCACTGTACCACCACTTCTACATCTCACACACCCTGCAGGTATTTATAGCCTCATCATCCTCGTACAGTGCCATCTGCAGGAGCCTGAAGATACTACCAGCTTAAACATACAGTGACTCATTTTTATTTGTGTGTGGTGATCAGAACCAAACTATAATGCCGTAATAACGAGCAGTGTTTCAGTGTAGACAAACCTTCTCCAGAGAGCGCAGCATGTTCTGTCTGTCCTTCAGTTTCTGGATGCTGATGATGATCTTGTGCCGAGCTCCTTTAGTAACATTCTGCACACAAAAATCAAATGAATTACAGACAATATAAGAGAAGCTGTCTGCTGTGTCTGATCCAGTCTAACGAGCCACCACCACATCTGTGTCACTGACAATCATCCACCTGCTCTCTGGGGATCCTGAACATTAAAGAACAGGGTGTAAGGAGAAACGCTTACTACGGAGAAAACTACACTACGGTGACAAAGGTATTTGGACACATACTAATTCACTGCTTCTGAAATGAAAGCTATTTATTGCCGTTACTGTCTCTACTGGATTTTTATAAGGACTGCTCTGGGATTCAGCCACAAGAGCATCATTGAGGTCAGGATGTTGGACTATCACTACCACCACCACATGCCCAACTCCACCAACTCATCCCAAAAGTTATGGCTGAAGCAGAGAACACAGTTCCAGCTCACAGCTCAATGCTGTGCTCTCTAGCCCACACCTGGCATTAGACATGGTGCCAACAGGTCCATGTTTAGTCCTATTCTATTAGCAGTACTTCTCTACAGGGACTAAACAAGCTGTGTGTGAATTCATTAAAAGGTGTGTCCACAAACTTTTGGACACATTGAATAAGCAACAAAAATCTGTATATTCTGATCATGTAGCCAATTTGCTATTATTATTATTATTATTATTATTATTATTATTATTGCTGTTGTTGTTGTTATTATTATTATTATTATTATTATTGATGTTGTTGTTTATTATTATTATTATTGTTATTATTATTATTATTATTGTTGTTGTTGTTGTTGTTGTTATTATTAGCCTGCTCTAGTCATAGCTCCAGTGCATATAGCTGTTGATATATTTTATATTTTATACATACTATTTGATGATTTTTTGTTTTTATTTTTTTTATTTGTTTTTATTTTTATTTTATTTATTTATTTATTTATTTAATTAATTTATTTTTATTTATTTTTATTTATTTTTATTTTTTTTACTTGATGTTTGCCTTTGTTGTGGCACTTTGAGATTTTACCAAATGAAAAGTGCGTTACAAATAAAATCTATTATTATTATTAATATCATCAGACATCATCCATCATCCAGCATCCATTTGACACAAACACACTAACCTGCACCTCCAGCTGCTGCTCCGTCAGTGACATCATCTCCTCGTAGGTCATGGTGGAGAAGAGGCCGGCATACTTGTGGAGACGAAGACTCTTCAGCCACGCCGGCACATCTGTAGACAAGCACACACACGTTCTGAGCTCTGAGAGTGTCTGAGATAAGCATACAGTCATGGGAAGCTTCACTCTGCTGGAGGGCTACTATCAATCAGATCTTCAGACGTGGAGATCTTTCAAGAACTCTGCTGACAAATATTGTAGAATTCAAAGATCATCTTTCACTCTTAATTTATCAAAAACATAACACCAATGTTACAGTATGGAAGTCACATGGTTATACAGTCATCAGAATATTATGACCTCGTTGCTCCTGTGTTCATTATAGAGGTTAACTGGTCCACTTTGTGGCTCTGTACCACTCACCAGAGTCGTTGGCATCAATGGCCTGTGGCGCACCACTGTTATGTTCTTGAGAGGCTCAATGTACCAGACATTCATTCTCAGTACCTTCACTATAGACTACTACTCTAGAACACCTACTCTACTACTACTGTACTACTCTAGAACACCTCAGACAGTTAGTGGTTTCTGAGATGCTACCTCCACCATGTTTCACAGGTGCCCTATTATCATGGATATCAGTCACATCACGTCCTTTGTCCATGATGACAGTTTTATACTCTGATACAACTGACTGGTGTGCTCACTTATATATACACGTGCAGTAAACCCTGTCACATAACATTTGTGACATCCCGGGTGAGTTCATTCCAAATCAGGGGTGGTCATAATATTGTGCATTTCAATTAAATTAAATTTTCAGTGTAAATTGGTTACACTGGCATGTCTGGCTCAACAATGTACAAAATCAATAAATGTGAACAATATTTCAATAAAAAAATTAAAGACAAAATAAGACAATACTCAATATTCATGATCAAAATAATCATGTATTATTAAAATAATTTCAATATTTTATAAATATATATAATAAATTATTATTAATAATATTCATTTGAATCTGTATTTAAAATGGTTTTATAGGGCTATAGGACATTTTTATTGGGACAGCATATATATGTGTATACACTCACACACAAAGACAGACACAGAGACAGAGAGAGAGAGAGAGAGAGAGAGACAGAGACAGAGACAGACAGACAGACAGACAGATATACAGACAAATATATAATATATAAAGTAACTATTGTGATATTCATGTTTCCAAATCATTAAAAACTTTCTCTTCTATTATTGGCTTTTTTAGTATTCTCATATTACTGCATTTCTATTTATTTATTTAAATTAATTAGTTCCTGATCATTGTATTATTATTATTATTATTATTATTATTATTATTATTATATCTCAATTATATTACTATTTATTTGTTTATTTATTTATTCAAATAAACTAGTTTTATTCTTTGTAGTTAAGTATCTGCTGCCATATTTTAGCAAAAACATCGGGTCTTACTTCACTGTTTTAACATTTATTTAGCCTATTTATCCTGTTATTTTATCCTCTTATTAATTTGGTGTACTGTGGGGACCCCCAGGAGAGTCTCCTCACCCCTCATGCCGCTGCCCTCCTCGTGGAATGTGCTGCGGATCGCGGCCCCCAGTCCGGATCCGTCCTCCAGGTGTTCGCTGCCGCCGCTGCCGGATGAAGCAACACTGCTCTGGGGCGAGATGGGAGCATGATCCGCACGACCTCGCAGATCCTCCTGAGAGAGCCAACCGTGACCCAGCGGGGGATTCGAAGGGCCACTCATGGGGGGCGTCAGAGACACAGAGCGTTTCAGGGGACTGTGCTGACCCCCAGGCAGGACTGTCGGACACATACAATGAGAGGACGCGTCTTAAATATTAAATACAGTATAACCACGGCCTACCAAACTGACAGAGTTATCCAGAATTCTCAGTTTAATTCATAAAGAGCCTTTCTATAACACACACACACACACACATGCACACACACACACGCACACACACACACACACACGGAGTAAAGAGTGATTCTCTGTGGGTGAAGATCTCTCAGGAAGTCTAGTAGCTCTGATGTAGCATCACGTTTCAGTGAAACACAGCTCACTCATCCCTTGTATGTCTACATAAATCCAAAATATCAAATATCTATACGCTACTATCAGAACCTGCAACTGAGGGATCCTTAACCACAGAATGTTCACAGCATTTCTCAGGAAAAGGCCCATAATGCAATTTTCATAGACGTGAATTTGGCAGGACCATAATTATAAGCATAATTACATATAAAAGTGCATTTTCAAAATTCATTTTTGTTCATAATTTATTTTTTTTAAATAAGCTCATATGTTCTACTAAGTAACTATATTTCAAGTCTTTTTTATTTTAATGCTCATCCGTTGAAAAGGAATTTAATCAAACTCTAATCAAAATGTTCTAATTATTTAAGATTCTGTATTTTCATGAGCTATAAGTCATACTCATCAACATTAATACAGACTTGAAATATGACATTTTACCTTTTTGAATAAAATTATGAACAAAATAATGAACTTTTCACAATACTCTTTGATGTGACTCTCTATACTAGAGAAATTTGGAATCAGAAGTTTAGATATAAAAGCAGTATGGCAGCAGATAAATATATTCAGTTATCTCAACATACTATTTAACATCAAATATAATAAAATTACAAATTATTAGTATTCAAGTAATTACCTCAACTAAAAATGTCTAAAACAAAGTCCTGCTGTCAGCTAAAGTATTCAGTATTCTGTAATATCTCCAAAACGTCTGTCAGTTACACAAACTTCAATCATAAGGTCTCAGAGGCTAGTAAATGACATTTTGGTGATTTTTGGTGATTGGACTACTTGGGAGATTACTGCGTTCTAGTCTTTGTCAGTAATTGAAATACTTTAGCTTGCTAATCATCAAATTTTAAAATATTCCTGCAGG
The DNA here is from genome assembly GCA_036984385.1 of Crenuchus spilurus. NCBI lineage: Eukaryota > Metazoa > Chordata > Actinopteri > Characiformes > Crenuchidae > Crenuchus > Crenuchus spilurus. Next base: position 8,980 of record BRDA01065256.1, read on the forward strand.
ATACACCGCAAATCCAGGATCCTGATTTGTTTCCATTCCAAGCACCATTCACAATTTCTTTGTACTCCTCTAAGAAACATCTCTCTGCAGAGTGTGATTGCAGAGTCAGTGTTAACTCGGTGTTAATCAACACAGGTTCTGACTGTTTCAAAACAAAGACTTTTCCATTTCACCTGCACTACAGCTCTACTCCTCTACAACACTACCACTCTACAACACTACAGCTCTACAACACTACCACTCTGCAACACTACAGCTCTGCAACACTACCGCTCTGCAACACTACCGCTCTGCAACACTACCGCTCTACAACACTACAGCTCTACTCCTCTACAACACTACCGCTCTACTCCTCTACAACACTACAGCTCTACTCCTCTACAACACTACAGCTCTACTCCTCTACAACACTACAGCTCTACAACACTACCGCTCTACAACACTACCGCTCTACAACACTACCGCTCTACAACACTACAACACTACAACACTACAACACTACAGCTGTACAACACTACCGCTCTACAACACTACAGCTGTACAACACTACAGCTGTACAACACTACTGCTCTACAACACTACTGCTCTACAACACTACTGCTCTACAACACTACCGCTCTACAACACTACCGCTCTACAACACTACCGCTCTACAACACTACCATTCCACAACACTACAGCTCTACATCACTAACGATATACAACACTACCGCTCTACAACACTACCGTTCTATAGCTCTACTGCTCTTCAACACTACCGCTCTACAAAACTATCACTCTACAGCTCTACTGCTCTTCAACACTACAGCTCTACAACACTACCACTCTACAGTTCTACTGCTCTTCAACACTACTGCTCTACAACACTATGCTCTACAACACTACCGCTCTACAGGTCTACTGCTCTTCAACACTACCACTCTACAACACTACAGCTCTACAACACTACCGCTCTACAGCTCTACTGATCTTCAACACTACCGCTCTACAACACTACTGCTCTACAGCACTACCGCTCTATAACACTTCCGCTCTACAGCTCTACCACTCCTCAACACTACCGCTCTACAGCTCTACTGATCTTCAACACTACTGCTCTACAACACTACTGCTATACAACACTACCGCTCTACAACACTACCGCTATACAACACTGCAACTCTACAACACTGCAGCTCTACAGCTCTACAAAACTGCAGCAGGTCTACAACACTACCACACTACCACACTACACAACACTACCACTCTACACAACACTACAGCTCTACAGCTCTACAACACTGCAGCAGGTCTACAATGCTACCATAATACTGCTCTACAACATGGCAGCTGCACAACACTGCAGCTCTACAACACTGCAGCAGGTTTAAAACACTACCACACTACCACTCTACCACACTACCGCTATACAACACTACCACTCTACAACACTGCAGGTCAACAACACTGCAGGTCTACAACACTGCAGGTCTACAGCTCTACAACACTGCAGCAGGTTTACAATGCTACCAAACTACCATGCTACCACACTACAGCTATTCAGCTCTGAAACACTGCAGCTCCACCACACTGCAGCTCCACAGCAGTACAGCATTAAAGCTCTAAAGTACTAAAGCTCTATTTCAATACACCGTTACAGCACTACAACACTACAGCATTAAAGCTCTACAGAACTACAGCCCTACAACATTATCTACAATATTACAGCTCTACAGCACTACATCTTTACAGCACTACAACACTACAGCATTAAAGCTCTATAGCTCTACAGAATTAAATCTCTACAGCAATATAGCATTTAAGCTCTACAGTACTAAAGCTCTACAGCACTAGAGTAGTACAGCTACACAGCACTACAGCTCTACAACACTACAGCATTATGGGTCTACAGCAAAGGTGTCAAACTCATTTTCACTGAGGGCCACATCAGCATAATGGTTGGGCTCGAAGGGCTAAATTAACAGTATGAATGTAATAAAATGCAATATAATTTAAAATAAATGAATCTACACCTTATTAGGCCAAGTAAAAAAAACAATTGGTGATCATCCCCGCCCGACCCTCTAAAAAGCACCCAACCATTTTTTTTTACGCAAAAAACCGCGCTAAATACGCTAGTCTGGACTAGAATCATTCAAATTTTGCACTATTCAAATTTACACCTGCTAGCTCGCTAGCTGGGACTGGCATGAGGCTAGTGTGAAGTGTGTCTGCCTGTGAGTGCTTTGTGACGGTGGATGGGCTCAGCAGCATCTGCTGGGCAGAAACTGCAATAGAAGTCAGAAAGAGTGATAGAAGTCAGTCTCCAAACACAAGCAGCTACAAAATAACACCAGAAATAGAAGCTCAATTTGTCGCTAGTCGTTTTTAACAAAGAAAATGCTGCTAAAAGGATTAGGAAAGTCTCCGGTTCAACTCAGAACAGAATGAAAATTTAAAAATGCTCCCACGGATGTTTACACAAAAATATCACTGATTCGCTCATTTAGCTGTCAATCAAAAAGGGATTCAGCCTCAGACAGATCATCCAATCATCATGCAGAAGCTGAGCGTCCGGGCCAGCCTAGGCCAGCCCACTGCCCCATAGACCGCTGAGCGTCCAATGGGCGGGACAAAGCCCGGCAATTATCCAATGACTCGTCTCGTTTCGCTGCACGCTTTGCTTTGCCATTGAACTCTGTGGACGCTGAGCGTCCACCCTGTTTAAAGCACTGTGAAGCTGCGGGAATGAGTGAGAGGAAAGCTGCATCGTTACCAGTGATAAGAAGCTGATTCTGAACAAAAGTTGAGCACGTTGTAGCGCATATTTAGTCAATGACATGTACACACAACAGGTATATTATTGATCACTTATTTTTTTGACATTTTAGGGGAAGCTGAGCTTCCCTTGCAGTCTTGGAGCAATCGCCTCTGCACTAGATGCATTTTACCAGGACTACAGCGACAGGAAGCATGATGGTGACCCCATTCCACGTTTTCAACATCATTTTAATATTCACTACATACTTTTCTACCATAAATCTAAAAAAAAAAAAATAAATAAAAAAATAAACACCCCCCCCCGACCCAACATTTTTTGTGAAAAAGGATGATCACCATTTTTTTTTTTTACTTGGCCTTATGTTGTTAGATATCTATTTCTGTTTCTATTTATCTACTCAATATAAGGGGAGCAGGAATATGTCACAACCAACATATGACTTGCATCATATGAGAAGCATCATTTTACAAAACAATGAGGTAATGCTGCCTGTCCTTGAACACACACAAGTAGATGCAGAGACTTTTCTTCTTTTGACTTTATGTGACAGTATGTTATTTGTTTCTCCTTTATCAAACACTCACGGTCGCTATCGCTATCTATTTCTGCCGGCAATTCCCCTCACAACTACTACAGCCACAAACAACAACGCAGACCACTCGCTAACAGGAAGTTAAGAGGCACTACCTTGTGCACCGGGGCAATTAACTCCAACTGAAGGTGATGGTGTAGCGAGTGTGTGAACATTATATATTTTTTTGTTGTTGTTGTCATGACCTATAAATCAAACTGATCAACAGGCTTAAAATATTTCACTTTATGTGTAATGAATATAAAGTATATGACCATTTACATTTAAATTCAATTATGTACACTTTCACAAAAAAATTATAATAATAATTAGAGCAGCTAAAACAAACGTCATGTCCAAATATAGTATTTAAAGTGTTAGGAGCTAATAATTAGCTGTAACAGCTTGTTTCTGAACCCAGGCCCACTTGCTCTTTCAATTCACTACATTTTGTCAAGTGTGAAAGCTGTTTTAGAGCTGGGGGTCGAGAACCTATGGTCACCAAAACTGAGCTGAAGTACCAGAGATACCCACTTGTCTTAGACCAGCTTTTCACCAAGCAACTACCACAATCTGGTACAGATTAGCGACGTGCCCTACACTACTAACCACAATGACATTTATACGAACTCTAATTGCTGTTACTATTAGTATTAGTATTATTACTACTATTAACCGCCATCATTATTTATATTCTTAGTCTTGTTTCACTACTGTTATTACTGCTCACCGGTCCGGCCCAATACTTATGGAAGATTGATTACTTAGACTCCTGACTGCTGAGATCTCTGCATGATGTGGTTACTGCCAAACTTAGAAAAGCTGCTCACCAACTATTATGATGAAACTGACCACACTGAAGTTTATATGGGCTCTAATCGCTGCTACCGTTATTATTAGTATTATTACTACCATTCCTGTATCACTATGGTCACCTTATCAGTACCTCAGCACTACAACAGCATCACAGGATTGTATGATGACTGTCTATCAATAACTTATCAGCAGGTGACCAGAGGACGTTTTGGTTCCACCAGCTCTGAGGGAGTCTTGCCACTGTCCCTGTTGGCTTACTCGCTGGGGGTTTTGGGGTTTTTTTGTTTTTGTTTTTACTACTGGACCTCTCTAAAGCTGCTTTGCGACATCAGTTGTAAAAAGCGTTACATATAATATCTGACTTGCCTTCCTCACCCTTCCAGCACAGAGGACAATCTGGAGCTGCAGCATCTGTGGGTTTTATAGTCACAAGAATGTTGTTGTGGAAACTTTTGTGTGGTGGTTACTGACCTACATCATTGGGTTATGTTTAACGATGCTCTGAAATACAGCACTTTTATTTTAAAATCTGTGATTTTTGACACTAAAAATAGGACTGTGGCCTTAATACAGAAGACTGGCACCAAATCTGCTGAACCTCAGTATTATACCACTTTATGGGCCAAGCTAGATATCAGTCTTGTCCTAGCAGAGTGTGTGTAGGGCAGGTGTAGGATGGAGAACACACCGGTAACATTGTAAGGCCAGGTTGCTGCTCCTATATGCGGTGGTTTAACTGTTTGGACTATGTATAGGCCTTCACGGCCCAGTTTTAAAATAGGTGCCCAGCTAACATTACAAGTTCCAGTCTCTAAATATTAGCCATTTCCCCTAAATACAGACACCACAAAGGATACCTTACAAGGGAAGAGAGGGAATGGCATGCAGTGCTCAGTTGGGGGGGGGGGGTACCAGGGTGGGGGGTGAGTGGAAGCGTCTGTTTTTGTGTTGTGTGTGTGACGAGGCCATGAGATGCCACACTAAGAATTGAAATGATGTTTTTCACTGTTAATAATGCAGAACAGGTCATCAGCCATTTACCTCTGACCTTAAACCTGCGTACAGATAAACATTACATATATTAGATATACATGTAGCATTTGTCATTGTTTAAGTGGTCATTATGTTATTTCACTGGCAGATTCCATTCTGATACCTTATCTTAGATGAAATCTGTTCATTATCAGACAGAGAGAAATACATTAAACAAGACTAAATTTCTGTAAAAGTAAACAACATCTCAGAACATCATGACAGCAGCTTATAGAAGTATTAAAGTCCTACCACCACTATCTCTTAAAATCATATGAAAAATCTATTTAAAATCTATTTATATGTTATATAAATAATTAGATATTATATATATTTGAAAAATAGATTTTTTAAAATAATTATAATAAGAAGAATTATAATAATATGTATAATTTCTGCCTATAATGTAATGTAATATCATATCATATCATATAAATCCTACCTAAATTTAACATGATTTAAACCAAAAATAGATATATTTACATATACTTCATATACGTCTTACTGTACGAATATAAGGGCTACTTTCAAAATCAACATTTTAAGAAAACTCCAAATATGAAATTAAGTGTAAAATGCTACTCTCTGAGAAATGATGAAGTCTGATTAAAAGAGTAATAAGCCTGAGTCTGTGCTTTGTTTGAGAGAATGGTGGTGAAATCTGGCTTTTGTGCTGCTCAAACTCCAAGCAGTCAAAAATAAAGGGGATCTTGTGGAGCAGAGCTTTAAATGGGCTCTTATTTATATCTTCAGCTGTCTCCTTCATCAGGAAAAAAAGACCCTTGCATTCTAAGCTGGAAATATCCTGCTCTAACCGCAGATATGCTCAATCAGAATATCTTTGTTACAGCCTCTTCCCTCAGCACACACTGCCTGCACATTTCTCACACACCTCTGTTGTTTAAGAAGTCGCTGATTACTAAATTGTGCTGTAGTTTTAGATCAGTTTTAGATTTCTGACTGAAATGAGCAAAGACACTGTGGAAATTTTCTTATCCTCACATCTGGATAAGCCAGTGTGACTGCGATTTGACCTCTGAATGTAACCCATCTGTGCAGTGAACACACTAGGCTGTGAACATGTGCCCAAAGCGGTGGGCTGCCCTATCCACAGCACCCGGGGAGCAGCTGGGGATTAGGTGCCTTGCTCAAAAGCACATCAGTCATGAGCTGCTGAACCGGCGACCTTCTGGTCACAAGACCAGATCGCTAACCACCAGACCACAGCTGCCTTCCTGTAAACAGTAAAAATATACATACAAACCAGATTCCACAAAAGTTGGGACACTAAACAAATTGTGAATAAAAACTGAATGCAATGATGTGGAGATGGCAAATGTCAATATTTTAT
>BRDA01065257.1:0-19292 GCA_036984385.1 Crenuchus spilurus
CTCAGTACATGTATACTCTCACTCTGATCTCTGTCTGATCTCTCAGTACATGTATACTCTTACTCTGATCTCTGTCTGATCTCTCAGTACATGTACATGTATTGTACATGTACATGTATCTCCATTCACTTTGGTCCTCAATGGTCAGGACCCCCACAGTGCAGCACAACACACATTAGAAAGAAACTATTGTCTGTAATTGTACAGCTACTGTTTGTGGTCAGTGGAGCTGATGCTGACCCCGTCACATCAACTTGGCCTGCCTGGCTATACACGACGTACCCTTGAGAGCTCTGGAGGAGTTTCTGATGAATGTGTTCAGGGAATGTTCACTAATGTCTACTGATAGACCACCGTGATCATACATGACTAACTTTGACAGCACCTAAAATGTTTATTGGACAGCTGTCACTTGTGAACTGTTTGACATTCTGCTCACCCTTAGCTAGATCTTCAGACTTGTCACTTCAGTCTAAACCCACAGGAAGGAGCTGTGTGGGTGTGTTTGTGCCTGTCAGTCACGATGGGTCACCATGCTGTGCTCACGATTTATTCTATATGAACTCAACTGCACACCATTTTGGATCATCTGTATCTGCTGTGTCTCTGCAGGGCCAGATCCGAGGGGTGTCCTGGGGTGATGATCCTTTGAATTTTCTTATAAAACTAGAAAAGTGTGTTTCCTGGAGGAAAGCACTGCTAAATTGATCCCTAGTCCCAGGCTATTGGTGGCTGTTATTATATAGCTGTGTCTCTCTCTCCAGAATGTCACAGATATATTGTGAAAAAACACACTAAACATTTCTAGCCAAGACCTTTGAGCTCAGAACTGAATAAACAGTGGTGTTGGCTACACACTGCTCATTACAGTTTTTAGGCATTGTATGTGGTTTTATTTCTAAAGCTTAACTAATGTGAGGTGACGTGTTTTACTCACTCAGTGGTTCCTAGATTGAATATTTATGAGATACGTGAGAGGTGAGAGCTCTTTTTGTTCATGCTCACCTCAGGTGAGATGTCTGTTCACATTCAAATTCCACACACTCCAGAGACACTATTACACCAATGGTATGTCTGGAATTACCATGTCATTATCATATGAATGACAGATCACAATATTTGGTAAGAAAAACTGTACATCTGTCTGACTGACTCTGAAAAGTGTGTTTCTGCTTATTTAAGCTGCTCTCACAAATATAATTTTTTTTTATTCATGCTACATATATTTGAAAAGTAGACCCTTTAAGGTTTCTCGGCCATGTTTCGTTTTGTTTCTACGATAAATAGTTTTTACGGAAATTTTGTTATTATGCTGCTGCGGGAGAACCGGCTCCAGAGCGATCAATAGCGATGCTAACAAGAGCTAGATGGGAAACAGGTGATGGATGAGTCACATGACCTCATACGATCCCAGCATTTCCAGTATTCAAATTTTTTCAAATTCTGTTTTTGTGGGTTTTACGAGCTGGAAGCCCAAATTATGTGAAAATAAACAAATAAATACTTGAATTTTTTTAATTGTGTGCCCTGAATCTGTAATCTATGAAAGTTTAAGTTTTTGAATGGAATTGTGGAAATTAATAAACCTTTCCATGATATTAAAATTTTTTGGAATGGGTCTATAATGTAACCCCATCTTTAGTTTTTTTTACCGCTTAGGCCCTACTCTACTGCCCACATTGGAGTTCATATGGACTTCCTGGCTGTTATCATTGCTACCACTATCATCATCATTCCTGTCCCACTACTGTCACCATATCAGTTCACCTGAACATTACAACAACATCATATGATTATGATTTATCACACACTTAGAATTAGCAGACCAGAGGAGGATGGGTCCCCCATGTGAGTCTGGTTCCTCCCAAGGTTTCTTCCTCCAGCTCTGAGGGAGTTTTTCCTTGCCACTGTCGCCGTTGGCTTGCTCACCGGGGATTAGGGATTAATGATTTGGTGTTTGTTATTACTAACCCTGTAAAGCTGCTTTGTGACATCAGTTGTAAAAAGCGCTTTATAAATAAAATTGATCTGATTTGATTTGAAGCAAGACAAGATGAATAAAAATCAGATCTGTTGTTAATCACTGAGCAGTTAAATACACATTTATTAAAAATGAAATATTGATAAACATCAGTATAAAGAGGAAGCAGATGCTGAAGAAGTACATCAAGCTGAAGAAGACCTAACAGATGTTAGTGTCCAGAAGATCTATTGAGAGACAGCTTTTTTAATCTCCAGCAGCTCTGCTGTGTCTGATTCATTCATACCAGCACAAAATGCACTAACACACCACCACCACATCAGTGTCACTGAGAATGATCCGCCTGCTCTGTGGGGGTCCAGACCATTGAGGATCAGGCTGAGTAAAGTATACAGAGAAACAGATGGTCTACAGTCTGTAACTGTAGAAATAGTTGACAGTGAGGAAACATGAGTGTGTGGAGTTTCGAAGACACTATGTATGGACTGCCGGACTGTGTGTGTGTGTGTGTGTGTGTGTGTGTGTGTGTGTGTGTGTGTGTGTGAGAGAGAGAGAGAGATGTGGTTACATAACAGGGACAAACCAGACCATCCAGCCACGAGGACCATTCCCACAAATCCTGCACGCTTAATCTGCTTATCCACGGCAGATTGAAGCAGTGTGTGTGTGTGTGTGTGTATGTGTGTGCGTGTCTGCAGATTTTTTGTCCTTGCCATCCTTCCAACTCCAAGCCTCTCGTCGTTTCTGTTCTTTCATCCGTTTTCATCCTAAACATCATCTTTTTCCTCCATCCTTCTAAGCCAGCTCTCTCATCCTCCACTCCTCTCCAAACATGTCCAGCCATTCCTTTGTTTAAATTCATCTGGTGACAGTCTTACTTCAAATCAGACAGGACAGTCACTCATTTAGCTTTAGCACTGCAGCTAACAAATGGAAGCTTATTACTATTAGCATAGTGCCAGACACTAGAACGCAGTAGTCACCTAAATAGCCCAGTCTGTAAAAACCAATAATCAGTTATAATTAAATCTGGTTTTACACCAGAGAATCAGATCCACCCGCATCACAGGGCACGGAGTCTAAATACTGAACATGTTTAATGTGTGCGATTCTCAATAAGGTGCAGCCCTGACTGCACTGAGAGAAGATCAGAGGAGTAAAGACTGGATTATAGACATCACCACACTATCTCTCTCTCTCTCTCTCTCTCTCTCTCTCTATCTATCTATCTGTCTGTCTGTCTGTCTGTCTGTCTGTCTATCTATCTATCTATCTATCTGTCCCTGTGTCAGTCGTTTTAGACTGTAATGTTCAGACCACCTCAGATGTAGGAGAGCCGATCTAGATTCAGTCTTCTACCAGCCCTGCTGCTGTCTGAAGTGGCTTCTTGTAGGTTTTATTCATGTTTATGTCTCACAGTAAGTCAAACCACGCCCACGGGGCGGCACGGTGGCTTAGTGATTAGCACGTTCACCTCTCAGCACTGAGGTCTTGGGTTCGAGTCCACATCTGAGCGGAGTTTCCATGTTCTCCCTGTGTCTGCGTAGGTTTCCTCCGGGGTCTCCGGTTTCCTCCCACAGTCCAAAAACATGGAGATCAGGTGCATTGGCTACTCTAAAAATTACCCTGATGTGTGTATGAATGTGTATGTCTGTCTATGTATGTATGTGTGTGTGTGTGTATGCCCAGATATGGTTGGCACTCTGTCCTGGGTGATCCCCTAGTGCTCGATGCAGTCCTCCAGGTGGACGGTCACTTGAGAGTACGCTGTGCGTGACTGGCTGCCGCTTCTCACCGGTGTGTGTGATTGAGTGTGTGTAAATGGAGTGTGTTGATTGTAAAGCGTTCTTGGGTTTGAGAAAGGCGCTATATTAGTGTAACAATCATCATCATCATCAGAAGAACGTTTGTGTCTTGACAGACAGCCAATCGGATCCTGCGGCTCAGCGCTGGTGAAATTTTTTTGGGTCTACCACTTGACTTTTTTGTTCCATAACCCACAGCATAGGCGGCACAGTGGCTTAGTGGTTAGCACGTTCGCCTCGCAGCACTGAGGTCTTGGGTTCGAGTCCACATCTGAGCGGAGTTTCCATGTTCTCCCCGTTTCTGCGTGGGTTTCCTCCGGGGTCTCCGGTTTCCTCCCACAGTCCAAAAACATGGGGGTCAGGTGAATTGGCTACTCTAAATTGTCCATGTGTGTATGTATGTGTGTGCGTGTGTGTTCACCCAGCGATGGACTGGCGCCCTGTCCTGGGCTTAGTTGAATAATGTAATGCTCTGCCCTGCGCCCTGTGAGGGGGTAGGGGACTAACCGCAACCCAGATAAGGATTAAGCGGGTGTGATAATGAATGAATGAATGAATGAATGAACCCACAGCATCATTTAAAAAATGCTAAATGACTGTCTTACTGCGTCCAACCTCAGCAGCGATGGCACGTTGTGAGAGGCTTATGCAGCTCAACAATCCTACCACCTTCAAAGTCTTTTTTACTTTTGCCATCAGGAGGTCTTGACAGTGTAAATACTTGATCGAAAATGACACGGAATCCACATTTTTGTGCAGATTTTGGCTTTTAAAGGCTATGGCCTTTTGATCAGCTGAAAAAATCATGTTGGAGTGATTTTTCCAAAAATTGGCTGCTTAAAACTTTTTGTCTCCTGCACCCATTTCTTCTTTTAGCGCTGTGACGCCCTACTTAGAACCTTCTTAAGATCCAATAGTGCAAAATGTAAAAATAACTGGTCTTAAGATTCTGATCAGGAGTGTGTTTGTTTGACACAGGAAGTGACATATTTACAAATGAAATGCTCAATTTACTTTAATATGAAATGCTGACTGTGGACCAGGTAAGACGTTCTGAGGTTGTCTCCAATTTGTTTGTTGTTGTGGTTCTGCTTGAGGTTTTGGGTTTCTATGCTACTGGAGAGCCAGTAAGGGTTTTCTTGACTGCACAGCTCCATGGGTTCACAGTGATTTTGGATGTTATGCATGTTATGGCTTCGCTGAGCCTCTACGTGTTATGTTTACCCATAAACCCCTTATTTGCAACTCAGATACACATGCACTTACCTGCACATAAGTAGACATGTATGCTTGTGATTATTGGCCAATCAGCAACTGATACAGGACTGTTTCAGTGTGGCTCAGTAATCACCCTGTGTACTGCAAGGACGAGTGGACTCATTCAGAGACACTGCAGGGAGATCCTCTCAGAGAGAGAGAGAGAGAGAGAGAGAGAGAGAGAGAGAGAGAGAGAGAGAGAGAGAGAGAGAGAGAGAGAGAGAGAGAGAGAGAGAGAGAGAAAGGAGGTGTGTGGTTTGTGCTGATTGTGTGAAATAGCATACCCACACCTCCGCACTCCCAGGAGCGACCCGATCAGAACCTGAACAGGAGGACAGCCATGTCCTTAAGGATAACCCCCCTCCCCCCCCTCTCTCTCTCTCTGATGGTCTTACTCACACCGTGACTATCACCCTCAAACAGAGCAGATGTGGATTAGTACACAGTGAGACTTCTCTTCTGCAGACCTGCATGGACATACTGCCCTCTGCTGGCTGTATCGGCGTCACATAGTCACCCATAGACCTTTGAGACTGTGCAGTCTGAAGCATCAAATCTTCAACCAGCCCTGAGCTGCTGTCTCTGACTTTACATCTACAAGGTGGACCAACAAGGTAGGCGTGTCTAATAGAGGACACTGAGTGGACACAGTGTTTAACATCTCCAGCAGCTCTAACACACTAACACACCACCACCACATCAGCGTCACTGAGAATGATCCACCAGCTCTGCGGGGGTTGAAGAACAAGCAAAGTCTACAGAGAAACAGATGAACTACAGTCTGTAAGTGCTCCTAAATTATATGTGGAGCTAAAACTGACATTGAGTGAAGATACAAGGATGTGGTTTTAATTTTATGGCTATTAATATGTTGGCTGTGCATCAAACAATTCATGATATAAAATGGGTTCATTGTCATTATTATAGAGTTCTATTCATGCAATTATGTGAAAAATATAAGCATGAATAATACACATCAGTGAAATTGCATTTGGATTTACTTTTCATTCTAATTTAATTCTGGATGATCTGTAAACACAGTATGTGATACGTTTGGGACATGCCAATATAGATATTTGTGTTAGCTTTACAGAACAAGGAATGTTATAAACTTTAAATGTAACAAAATTTCATTCTAGAACAGTTTGGAGCATTTCTATTGGTCCATTTATCATGAAATGGTCATGTAATGTTAGAATGAGTACAAAAGAAATGAATGGAAGGCTTGAAAAACTGTCTAAAAAGAAACTCATTTCATTAAACTCAATGAAAATGTCAGTAGACTGAAAATATAAACTGTTCTTATTGTCTTTTCCTGACCAGAGCCTGAGGCTCTTAATTAAACCTTCATTATTTTAAAGACTTTGGCGGGTTATAACTGCTCCACTGTCTGTAACATCATATTTAAGCTCCTCTTTATCCCCTGCAGTCATAATAAAAATTATTCAGACTCTTTCTCAGAGCTTGTACAACTGTATGTTTTAGGAATTGGAGAGAAATTACCAAAAAGTTGATTAACTTGATTCTGGACAGATTAGTTTGACATTACAGTGGTAACCCTACTTACAAGTTTAATCCGTGCAGGAGCCGAGCTCGTTAGCTGGTTAGCTCGTTAGCTGGATGCATTTTCACCATAAGAATACATGTAAAACTGATTAATCCGTGTCAGCCGGCCAATATACAGTATACTTTAATATGCTAAATAATGTGTTTATATGGGTTTTTAAAACATAAACGAGACGACGACGGTGCTCATGTAAGCTGGCGGCTAAGGAGGACAGGAGGACGGGCGTACGTGTATGGCATGGTTACACTTATCATATGAAAAGTAAAAGTAAAATGTATCTAACTTTCTTGTTCACTACCTTTTGCTGTCTTTGTGTCACTTTCACTAGCACTTTCACTTTCACTGGACAGCGGTCAAAGGTAATGACTGACCTCTTCTTCTACGCTAGCATCTAGGGGATGCTACGACCGCCGCACCCCTAGCGGTTGGCATACTTGAACTAATTTAGGCTACTCGTTACTTGGAATTTTACTCGTTACCTGGAACAAAAATATTCCGAGATCTCGACTCATTACCTGGAATACTCGTAAGTAGGGTTACCACTGTATAAATAAAGGTTCTCAAGAAAAGAAAAGCCCTCAGCTCCTCTACACTAATTAAATCACAACTACAATTTATACATACTGCAGATGACCCAGTCATTTGTGGTGTGTGCCTACCACAAGCCCTGCCCATTCCTTGCCCAATTTACTCTGGTAGTCTGGGTCAGGTGTGTAGTTGTGATTATTGGCAGTTGTTTCATTGAAAGATGTAAGTTTTTTTTGTTTGTTTTTTTTCCAAAAGCAGAAAACTGTGGGAAAGAGTGAGACTTTCATACAAAGACAAAGACTCTCATAGAGATACAGACAGTTATAGAGAAACTTTCACAAAGTGGGCAGCCATGGCCAAGTGGTAAGGATCTGGTCTTGTGACCAGAAGGTCGCTGGTTCGATCCCCAGACAGGACATGACTGAAGTGCCCTTGAGCAAGGCACCTAACCCCCTAACTGCTCCCCGGGTGCCGGTGGATAAGGGCTGCCCACCGCTTCGGGCACAAATTCTCACAGCCTAGTGTTCACTAGTGTGTGTGTGTATGTGTGTGTGTGTTTGTTTCACTGCACTGCACAGAGGTCAAATTCAATTGTTGATTGGCTAAATTGGTTGATCTTAATCTTAAGACTAACATAGAGAGACTGTTCAAGACAGACTGTCATAGAGAGAGAGAAACTTTCATACAGATAGAGAGAGACTTCACTGCAAAGAGAGACTTAGTCAGGTCTACCCCTCTCCCAGTCTTGCTTGTTCTGTGTTTCTGTCTCCCTCTTGTGGCCTTGTTGAATATTGTGTGTCCTTTTAACGTATTTCCTGTGATGTCATGTATTCATTGAGTTCAGGTGTCTTGTTTAGTTTAGTCCTTATATACCCTGTTTATTTCACTCTTAGTCATTTTGTCAATACTTTGTCTTTGCTGTTCTGGTTCATGTCTTCAAGTTGGATTATCTAGTTTTTAATGTCTAGTCAAGGTTTGTAGTCTCTTTGTTTATTGTGTTTTCAAGCTTTACTTCATGTCTAAGTTCTAGTCCATTTCAGTTTACGTTTACAGCCATCGTGCTGTCTTTTGTTTTCATCTGTATTTTATTCAAATAAAACTCCACCGTAATTCATCTCCTCTGCGTTTGCCAATCAATCCTTGCTGCTGCCTCACACAGAGAGAGACTTTCATAGAGAGAGACTATCAGAGACTTTCACAGAGACTAACAGAGACAGACTATTGGAGAGAGAGACCGTCATAGAGAGAGACTTTCTCAGAGAGCGTCATAGAGAGAGACTTTCTGAGAGAGCGTCAGAGAGTGAGACTTTCTGAGAGAGCGTCAGAGAGAGACTTTCTGAGAGACCGTCATAGAGAGAGACTTTCTGAGAGACCGTCAGAGAGAGAGACTTTCTCAGAGACCATCAGAGAGAGAGACTTTCTCAGAGACCGTCAGAGAGAGACTTTCTCAGAGACCGTCAGAGAGAGAGACTTTCTCAGAGACCGTCAGAGAGAGAGACTTTCTCAGAGACCGTCAGAGATAGAGACTTTCTCAGAGACCGTCAGAGAGAGAGACTTTCTCAGAGAGCGTCAGAGAGACTTTCTCAGAGACCGTCAGAGAGAGAGACTTTCTCAGAGACCGTCAGAGAGAGAGAGACTTTCTCAGAGACCGTCAGAGAGAGAGACTTTCTCAGAGACCGTCAGAGAGAGAGAGACTTTCTCAGAGACCGTCAGAGAGAGAGACTTTCTCAGAGACCGTCAGAGAGAGACTTTCTCAGAGACCGTCAGAGAGAGACTTTCTCAGAGACCATCAGAGAGACTGTTAGAGAGAGACTGTCATAGAGATTCTATCATAGAGAGAGACTTTCTCAGAGACTAACGGAGACAGACTGTTAGTCTCTCTCTATGACAGTCTCTCTCTTTCTCACAGAGAGACTTTCTCAGAGACTGTCAAAGAGACAGACTGTTAGAGAGAGACTATCATAGAGAGAGACGTTCACAGAGACTAACAGAGACAGACTGTTATTCTCTCTCTCTCTAAGACAGATTCTCTATCATAGAGAGAGACTTTCTCAGAGACTAACAGAGACAGACTGTCAGAGAGAGAGAGGCTATCATAGACTTTCTCAGAGACTAACATAGAGACAGACTGTTAGCCTCTCTCTCTCCAAGACAGTTTCTCTATCATAGAGAGAGACTTTCTCAGAGACTAACAGAGACAGACTGTTAGTCTCTCTCTCTCTAAGACAGTTTCTCTATCATAGAGAGAGACTTTCTCAGAGACTAACAGAGACAGACTATTGAAGAGAGACTAAAAGAGACAGTTAGAGAGAGACTGTCATAGAGAGTCTATCATAGAGAGAGACTTTCTCAGAGACTAATGGAGACAGACTGTTGAAGAGAGACTAACAGAGACAGTTAGAGAGAGACTGTCATAGAGAGTCTATCATAGAGAGAGACTTTCTCAGAGACTAATGGAGACAGACTGTTGGAGAGAAACTGTCTTAAAGACTGTTAGAGAGAGACTATCATAGAGAGAGACTTTCTCAGAGACTAACATAGAGACAGACTGTTAGACAGAAACTCTTATGTCTTACTGTCATAGAGAGAAAGACTATCATTGAGACTTTCACAGAGACTAACAGAGACAAACTATTGGAGAGACTGTCAGAGAGAGAGAGAGAGACTATCATAGAGAGACTTTCTCAGAGACTGTCATAGAGACAGACTGTTAGAGAGAGACTATCATAGAGAGAGACGTTCACAGAGGCTAACATAGAGACAGACTATTAGAGAGAGACTATCATGGAGACTTTCACAGACTAACAGAGACAGACTACTGGAGAGAGACTGTCTCAGAGACTAACAGAGACAGACTGTTAGAGAGAGACTGTCAGAGAGAGACTGTCATGGAGAGAGACTTTCTCAGAGACTAACACAGAGACAAACTGTTAAAATAAGTTTAACTTTCATAGAAAGAGAAGCTTTAATACAGAGAGACTGTTATAGAAAAAGACTTTTATAGAACCTGTCAATGAGAGAGAGACACACATAGAGATAAACTTATAGAAAGATACTTTCATAGAGACTGTCATAGAGAGACACTGTTATATATACATATATAAAGAAAGAATGTCACTGAGACAGTCAATCAGAGAGAGACTGTCATACAAAGAGACTATCTCATACAGAAACGAACTGTAAAGTTATCATTTTGGAGGATAACGTTTTTTAAGAAATTGTATATGGACAGGGTGCCACCTTCTGATTGCCTGCTGTTACTGCAGAGTCAGCATCTCAAAACTTTTGTTAAACAAAGTCTGTGACATCAGACTGTGAAATCATAAGGAGTGTGGGCCATAGAGGTATTGCATTTTTATTTGTTTACTTATAAATACATTAATATTAATATTAATATTATTATTAATAGTAGTAATGAATTATTTTTTTTAATATTTTCAAAATTACCTCTTTTTGGTTTCATATCACTCACAAATATGAAACATGAAATATCTTTGTAACATGAAGACTGGGTGAGTTGATACTTGTGGTACCCAGTTTGGCTGCCTATGTTGAATAATGCTCAGTAACTCTACAGCCTAATGTTTAACCCATTCTGGTTCCGTCACTGACCCTAGAGGGCATTCATAAGCAGGGTTAATGCTGATTCCATGGATAAAACTGGCTTGTACCTGGGATGGTGATATCAACCCCATATGGATATTGTCTTGGCTACTCGTCAAATGGTGCCTGTTCCCCAGAGATTGCTGTTTCAAGATATATTTACTATTATACCATATATAGAGAATAGTGAGTATCCTAATAAACATCATAAAGATAACAAGGCTCTCAATGTGTGTGTTTCATGCTATGACAGCTGGATTTTTTTCTTGAAAGTTGATAATCCCAAATCAGTTAAGCCTGTTCACTCATCCTATAGTCAGACGAATTAAAACATCTGTTGATGTAAACACTTCATGTACAGGTGTAACTTACACCTGTTCTGATTTCTCTGTCATGCCAAGTTAAATTAGTGTTGTTTAATCCAGGTGAACAACACAAAACACATGTATTCAGATTAGCATAGGCAATATCTGAGTCAGACAAGGCTGTCCTCTTTTACCAATACTATACACTCTGTAGATTGAACATATTATGAGAGAAGCAAGACTGGAGAATGTCTGAGCATTCAAGATTAGTGGAAGAAAACCAATAACGTTCAATATGCAGATCAAACAACACTCGGGAGAACATCAGGTAGACCTGAAGACGTTTGTAAGGTTAAAGTGAAAAGATGGGCCTTCAGCCAAATATAAAGAAGACAAAAGTCCACAGTAAAGACCACTAACTTTAAAACGGATGGAGAAAATTTTGAAGTGGTGGACAACATTTGTGTAGTTGGATCAATTATTAAGTGATCCAGATTTACACTCAGCGGAACAAAGATAAAGGACCTGGAGAACATCTTCAAATGTAACCATTTGTCTCTTCAAAGAAAGACTAGCTGAGTTCCATACTGTGGTCTTCTCTGTGGATATTAAGGCTGGACAATAAAAGTCTTGCCTTTGAACTTTGGTGTTGGAGACTTTTGAGAGAACCTTGGACAGATAAATGGATCGTGGTCCAAATCAAAGCTCTCTTATATTGGACACATTATGAGACAAACCTGCTCACTTGAGAAGACAGTTATGAAGGTCAAAGAGGAAGACGACCAGCAACAAAATGGATGTATAAAATCAGAGGTATCATGAATGAGCCATTAAAGAACATAAAGACCCAAACAGAAGACATGACATTCTGGAGAAACTTTATTATTATTATTATTATTATTATTATTATTATTATTATTATTATTATTATTATTATTATTATTATTATTATTATTATTATTTACCACTTCAAGCATGCAATGGTTATTATTATCCAGCAGGGGGAGACATTTAATCACTTTCTTCATTTAAATGATATGAGTCCTGAAACTAAAATAGCATTTCATCAACAATCTAGTAAACAAAAAAATCTTATTCATGTATTCTTTGGTAGAAAAAAAAAACAAACAAACAAAAAAAACAATGTTTACATACAGAACCAACAACTGTAAGCAATAATTAGTCATATATAACACCATCATGGTCTGAATGGCTAATGTAACTAACAAGTAATGAATCTTATACCCCACCAATTAGCATCATGCTAACTGCATGCTTAAATCATCTCAGAATTGTCTTGTGTTGGGATGTTCAGTGACCTGAAGACTTGTTATTATGTGATCTGTAACACTGTATGATGTACTGTTGTCTGTAAACATGGACTACTGGCTACTTACTGCTTATCCAGTCTACCCTGTGGATTCTGTCCCGAGCGGAGTGCAGAGGTAGTGGTTGTTTCAGGCCTCAGAGCCGAGCTGTCTTAGAGATTTCTGTCACTTTAAGACTTTTAAGGCACTTTATTGACGTCATTCTGAGGCAGGTTCCCACAAACTGAATATATTACAGTATGCAACAGAGCTAAAATACCCTTAGTACACACTGTTCTTCAATGGCCAGGGCCCCAGAGCAGGTGGGTCATTGTCAGTGACACTGATGTGGTGGTGGTGTGTTAGTGGATGCTAGAGTAGAGTTGCTGACCTCAGTGTTACTGCTAAAGTGAACCAGCCAACAGCATCAGGACCAGAGGATCAACACAAACTATTTTCTTTGACTTTACATCTTCGAGATGGATCAACAACATAGGTGTGTTTGAGTGGACACACTAACACACCACCACCACGTCAGTATCACAAAGAATGGTCCACCAGCCTGATCACAGGCTGAACAAAGTAAACAGAGAAGCAGATGGACTACAGTCTGTAATTGTAGAACTACAAAGTGCATTTGTATGCTCAGTGGAGCTAAAATGGTGTATACAAGAAGGTGGTTTTAATGTTATGGCTGATCAGTGTGTATACATTATTACAGTTTGAGTCAGTCAAGGTGAAGAAAAAAATAATGCTCAATATCAATATCTTCACTCCAGTACATCAGAGAGAGGAGGAGTCAGTGAGATAGAGCGTGTGTGTGTGTGTATGAGAGAGAGAGAGAGAGAGAGAGAGAGAGAGAGAGAGAGAGAGAGAGAGAGAGAGAGAGAGAGAGAGAGAGCTCCTGCTCTGGTTTGCCTTTATTTTGCTTCTTTTTTTTGCTCAGGAGCTGAGCTGATGCAGAGGCTTTGAGGCTGAGGGAAGAAGAGGAAGAGGAGGAGGAGGAGGAGGAGGATGAGATGGAGAGCTCTGGAAGAGAGAGAGAAGAAATAAAGGAATAATATAAAACATCTGCCTCTCCATCAGCTAGCATTTGGCTGGAGCTAACAGAAGGGTGTTGTCAGAGAGAAAAAAGGGAGAAGGAAGAGAGAGAGAGAGAGAGAGAGAGAGAGAGAGAGAGAGAGAGAGAGAGGCTGCGACACTTCTACGACGAATTCAAAGGTCGAAACGAAAAAAAGTGGCGATGGCGTGAAGGCGAGCTGAGCACAGGACAGGAGGAAGGACGGAGAGAGAGAGAAAGAGGGATAGAGAGAGAGAGACGGTGAGAGAGATAGAGAGACGGTGAGAGAGACGGTGAGAGAGAGAGAGAGAGAGAGAGAGAGAGAGAGAGAGAGAGAGAGAGAGAGAGAGAGAGAGAGAGAGAGAGAGACGGCAAGATTCTGCAGCAGCGTCTCTCTCCGCATCAGCATCAGCACCGGAAACCCCTCACATTCAGGTAAGGATGCTTAAAGCGAGCATATCTACGTGTGTGTGTGTGTGCGCGCGTGTGTACGCGCGCTCGTGTGCATGCACGATCTGTTGCTCAGCATCGGCACCAGCTCGTGCATCGACGTGCGCGTGCACCGTCATCGTCATGGTGAGGTGTGATGGTTTTGGTGGAGGGACCGGAGACCTGCATTTGATGGTCTTGTTCACTTTCAGTGTTAACGCATTGGCTGCATTTGCTCTGTAGTAGATGCATTGATCCCATTGGCCTGTATTACATGTATTGGTTCTGTTTATCTATATTTAATACACTGGTTCTGGGTTGTCAAAAAAGCATTAGCTCCACTGGTCTAACTCCCCTGCATTGGTCTGCATTAATACATTGGCCCTATTGGTCTGTATTAATAGATGGGCCTTATTGTTCTGCATTAATACATTGGCCCTATTGGTCTGCATTAATACATTGGCCCTATTGGTCTGTATTAATAGATGGGCCTTATTGTTCTGCATTAATACATTGGCCCTATTGGTATGCATTAACACATTGGCCCTATTGGTCTGTATTAATACACTGGCCCTACTGGTCTGCATTAACACTTTGGCCCTATTGGTTTGTATTAAAAGATGGACCCTATTGGTCTGCATTAACACATTGGCCCTATTGGTCTGCATTAATACATTGGCTCCATTAGTCTGCATTAATAGATTGGTACTATTGGTCTGCATTAAAACATTGGCACTATTGGTCTGCAATAATACATTGGCCCTATTGGTCTGTATTAATAGATGGGCCTTATTGGTCTGCATTAATACATTGGCTCTATTGATCTGTATTAATCCATTGGTACTATTGGTCTGTATTCATACATTGGCCCTATTGGTCTGCATTAACACATTGGCTCTATTGATCTGTATTAATCCATTGGTACTATTGGTCTGTATTAATACATTGGCCCTATTGGTCTGCATTAATACATTGGCCCTATTGGTCTGCATTAATACATTGGCCCTATTGGTCTGTATTAATAGATGGGCCTTATTGGTCTGCATTAATACATTGGCCTCATTTAATATATTTTATAAATATTTTTCCTCATTTAAATAATTGGCTCGACTGGTCTACCTCCCATGCATTGGTCTGTATGAAATTCATTGGTTCTGTCTGTCAGCTTCAAATGCGCCGGTTCTATCACTCTGTATACGCATAGGCTTTTCTCACTGGCACAGTTGGCCAGCATTCTCAAATCCTTCCTTCTGTGTGCTTTTTTACGGACACATAATGAGCAAGCCCGACTAGCATGGCATTCACAATGAAGGCACCGATATAAACCCGCGTCCCTCCTGCCGTTTGTTCAAACATCCGGGCTTGGGTTTGTGAAAGATGAAAGATAACGTGGATGTGCCACAGCCTCCCACCTCACCGCCTTCTGCTCAATGTTTAATGCCATTTACGTAAGTGTGAAGGAGGCTACAGCAGTGCACGGAGAAGCTCGCAGCCCACCTCAATGGTCCATCTGTCTGACTGCAAGAAGAGCACTACGGTACAACCAGGGTTAGGGATGGATATTGTGGACTTGTCCTAGCAAGTATCTGCCCCCCCCCCAGTCCAACCAGGGGACATTTATATGCTAGGCTGGTTGGGCTGCTGCTCAGTCAATGGCAGAATTCAGTGCGGACAAGGCAAGCTCTGTTCTTCTTGTGCTTTAGTGCTGTGCTTCACAAGCCTTTCATATTTCAGAGTTTATCCTGCACAACTGATCGTACTGTTTGAATCGCACATTTATCATAAGTTTGGACACAACCACAGACAAATACAGACATCGGCATAGCTGCTGCTCCTGTTTTTAGCAGTTTTGTCCATTTAGTAGACGATAGCAAACATCTCAGCCATTCTTGAGACAAGTACACCAATCGGACAAAAGTATTGGGACACCTGCTCATTCATTGCCTATTCAAGGCTGTTAGAAACCTGGCTTTTTGCTGGAGAAACTGTCTCTATGGGCTCTTCGAGCATTGCTGTGAGGATTTGATTGTTTTCAGCCTCAAGAGTGTCAGGATGTTGAATGTTCACCACTCACACCTCATTCCCAACTCCATCATTTCATCCCAGAAGTGCTGCATGGAGCTCAATGCTGGATGGCTTTATACCCTTTTAGCCCACGCCTGGCATAAGACATGGTGCCAGTAGGTTCTCTAGAGAGTCATATTCTATTGGCAGGAGACTAGACAAGCTGTGTGTGTGCTGAATGCATTCATTAGAAGGGATGTCCACAAACTTTTGGACATTTAGACAGGCAGTTAGCAATGTGCTATACAAGCTTTTGTTACCTGTTAGCTACATTAGCCTTGTAGCTCCAGAAGCAAAAGTCTGGCTAAAAGTAGCCTCAGCCTTCATAAGATGGGCCAAGAAGCTCTGATATGGCTGACCTGCTGTAGCATTTAAATGATCATTAGTCAGTCTGCTGCCTTTGGGTGAGGAGGTGTTGGCTTTGCCGCACCTGAAGGTTTTCCTTAATTGATGTGGGTTGTATTGCGGTCTGGTGAAAATCAATGGCGCTTGTGTCTGCTACACGTAATGTTTGTGAATAGGGAGCTTAAATCAGTCGTGAGCTGGCTCCATGTAGGCCTGTATCTGTTTGCCTTCAGGAGGGTTTAAAAGTCTGGAAGCAAGAGTGCTGAGGAGGCCTGTTGAGAAGACCAGAAGGATACATAATTAAGTCTTTTGTAACACAAATATAATGTCTAGTTTATTACCTCAGACTAAGGAAGTAATTGCCATTCGTTCAAGCACAGAACAGTTAAACAGGGCTATATATTGAGTTTTTGCATTTGGGACTAAATGTAGGCCTTTATTTAGAAACCCCTCTCTTGTAGCTCCACCCACTGTCCACTTTATCAGAAACCCTTCTCTTGTAGCCCTGCCCACTGTCCACTTTATTAGAAACTCTTTTGTAGCTCCACCTACTGTCCACTTTATCAGAAACTCCTCTCTTGTAGCTCCACCCACTGTCCCCTTTATTAGAAACTCCTCTCTTGTAGCTCTACCCATTTTCCATTTTATAAGAAACTCGTCTCTTGTAGCTCCACCCACTGTCCACTTTATCAGAAACTCCCCTCTTGTAGCTCCACCCACTGTCCACTTTATTAGAAACTCCTCTCTTGTAGTTCTACCCACTGTCCATTTCATCAGAAACTCGTCTCTTGTAGCTCCACCCACTGTTCACTTTATCAGAAACTCCTCTCTTGTAGCTCCACCCACTGTCAACTTTTTCAGAAACCCCTCTCTTGTAGCTCCACCCACTTTCCATTTTATCAGAAACTCCTCTTTTGTAGCTCCACCCACTGTCCACTTTATTAGAAACTTTTTTGTAGCTCCACCCACTTTCCATTTTATCAGAAACTCCTCTCTTGTAGCTCCACCCACTGTCCACTTTATTGGAAACTCCTCTCCTGTAGCTCTACCCACTTTCCATTTTATCAGAAACTCCTCTCTTGTAGCTCCACCCACTTTCCATTTTATCAGAAACTCCTCTCTTGTAGCTCCACCCACTGTCCACTTTATCAGAAACTCATCTCTTGTAGCTCCACCCACTGTCCATTTTTTTTCAGAAACCCCTCTCTTGTAGCTCCACCCATTTTCCATTTTATCAGAAGCTTGTCTCTTGTAGCTCCACCCACTGTCCACTTTATTAAAAACTCCTCTCTTGTAGCTCCACCCACTGGCCACTTTTTGGTAAAGATCTGGAATGTTACATATATTTTACACTGGGTATTTATAGTAAATCTACATCATCTCCAAAACTTAGGATATCGTGAAAAGGTTCATTATTTTTAGTTGTAATGCTGATCAGTCTGACTTAGAGCTCATGAGTTGGTTGGCACAGTAATATGATGGTCAGTAGTAGTGTTGGCACTGTGGGCATCTCCATAAAGCTTGTCAGCAGACGGAAGCATGAAGTGCTCTAAAATCTGGGCCGTGTTGACTCTGGACTAAACACAGTGGACCAACACCAGCAAATGACACGACACCTCAAACCATCACAGACTGCAGAGACTCACACTGGACTTCAGAGTGGTTGTGTGTATAACATCACCACTGTTGTGTTGAGGACTTATTTCTGCCCAAGTTCTGGTTGAGTTTAGAGCTCATTGACGACTGCAGTCATTAATCACAGCTCTGTTGTTAGAGAAACGTTGTCATACAATCTGACTTAAACAGCACATCACACAGATTTACTGACATCATCTCACACTGTCTCACATGGAACAAGTTATAAACAAGTTATATAAGATGTTTGTTATAAAACATAGTTTTTAAACCACGTATACAACAAGTTTACACTCAAATCTAAAAACCTGTCGTTCTCTGCACGTGCAGTACATGGGTAATCCACCAGGGGGCAAAAGTCATGTATCTGATTTTATACATCAGCTTTTTATGACATGTTTAATGAATAAAAATAGTAAATGATCACCCTGATGATGAAGAGGTCTTACAATGTTAAAATGATACGCTTGGCTTTATGGGGGGGTAAAATGTCAGCTCTGTCATGGTGTCAGGGTTTATCTGAAACGTTGTGATAGTTAATTATATCAACATGACTGAGCAGCACTGTACAGGTGTGTAATTTAGGTCTGCTGAGTCACGCAGCGAAATCAGGCCAAACTGTCTTTATTAATCTCAGTAAATGGACCACAGGGTTTTAAATGTTTTGCCCAAAATGGCTCCAGCTTGGAGCGGTTGAGGGCCCGTTAGGGGGATTTATGCCATAAGCTGGAGCAACGCTGGGAGATGCCTGAGATAAGACTGGCCTCAGAACAGATAAATAATGCAGAGAAACGCAGTGTTAACTCGGTGATAACCTCTAACGTGCACTTCTGTGCTGTGTGTGTGTGTGTGTGTGTGTGTGTCTGTGTGTGTGTGTGATGTATGTATGTGTAATGTATGTGTGATGTGTGTGTGCGTGTGTGTGATGTGTGTATGCGTGTGAGTGATGTATGTGTGTGTGTGTGTAATATGTGTTATATATGTGTATTTGTGTATGTGTGTGTGTGATGTGTATATGTGATGTATATGTGTGTGTATGTGTGATGTATGTGTGTGTGTGCTGTATTTGTGTATGTGTATGTGTGTGTGTGTGATGTGTATATGTGATGTATATGTGTGTGTGATGTATGTATGTATGTGTGTGTGTGATGCATGTATTTATGTGTGTGTGATGTATGTGTGTGTGTTGTATGTGTGTGTGATGTATTTGTGTATGTGTATGTGTGTGTGTGATGTATGTTTGTGTGTGTGTGTGTGTCTGTGTGTGTAGTGTGTGTGTGTGTGTGTGTGTGTGGGTGTGTGTGTGTGATGTATGTGTGTGTGTGTGTGTGTGTGTGTGTGTGTGTGATGTATGTGTGTGTGTGATGTGTGTATGTGTGTGTGTGTGATGTATGTGTGTGTGTATG
>BRDA01065262.1:0-12328 GCA_036984385.1 Crenuchus spilurus
AGATGTTGGCACCTCCACATCATTGCATTCAGTTTTTATTCACAATTTGTTTAGTGTCCCAACTTTTTTGGAATCCGGTTTGTATATTTAACAAACAGAAGTCCTAATAAATTCATATTATTAGAACGTTGTTAAAACAAAAGACACAACCGAGATTTTGCTACAGCTCCTAACATCATCTCGTGTTATTGGTCTAAATTCAGTGATTCACATCTTTTCAGCAGAAATAATGACACTGTACACTTAATACACTGTACGTCTTGATGTTCTCTGGCCCAGAGCTGAGTTATAAACACATCAAGTGTGCTTACAGCGTTGACACACACATTATATTATAACAACCTGACCAGAGACACCTGCACTGCAAAAACAAGCTGAATAATCACAGTTTATATTTAGAGACAATGTTTAAGCTTTGATTGGTCAAATATCTTAGTCTGTAGATTAAATGCTCAAATCCCTACTTTTATAAAATCAGTGGAGATAAGGGGGCATATTTTTCTGTAATTAAGTTGCTTCTTGCAGGTTTTTGACATGGTGCTGGCAACATGTTCAAAGCAACATTTTTGCTTGTTTAAGTGTCCTGTTTTTCTATGCTGTTCTAACAGGCTCCACACAGGATTATGTGTAAGTGGGATGTAAAACACCACATATGTCAAATGTCTAGGTGTGTAGATGTTACCCTCAAAAGTATTTTAATGTAGCTTCTTCACAGGGGATTTTGTGGGGAGAGTATGATTTTGGCAATGTATTATTACTCTTGCCGAAATTACACTCCCCTCTTATCTTGCTCACCTTGCTTGATCTGTCAGTTTAGGTGGACGGCCAAGTATTGGTAGGTTTTCAGTTCAATTCAATAGTGTTCTCTAACAAACCACTGAGGCCTTCACAGAACAGGTGTATTTATACTGAGACTAAATTACACACAGCTGCACTCTATTAACTAATTAAGTGACATCTGAAGGTAACTACACCAGATTTTGTTTAGAGGTATCAGAGTACAGGGGGCTGAATTCTTTTGCACCTCACTCTTTTAAGATTTTTATTTGATTAACATTTTCAGAACCATGTATCATTTCCATTCCACTTCACACTGATGTGGTACATTGTGTTGGTCTATCACTTAAAATCTCAATAAAATACATTTAAGTTTGTGGTTGTAAGATGACAAAATGTAAAAAATGTCAAGGGGTCTGAATAATTTTAAGCATGACTGTGTATATATACGTATATACACGCGCACACACGTTTTTATTTGCAGTCTGTTATGTGCCAAGTTATTTTAGACTACCTCGATGCATTGGTGTCCCACATTGTCCCACATAAACATAGTCTTTGTCCCACATCCGGTGAATTGGAATCTGGTCACACTAGTCTAACATGCTTGAACTGGCACTATTAATTAACAAGTCTGATCCATGTGAGCGTGTGAAAGTTTTAACAAGCTTCAGCAAACAAGTCATCAAGAGTCAAAGTGGAAAGTGTGCTCTTATGCTTAAGAAGAGTGTCTGTTCATATCCAAAGTATGTACAAAATCGGCATCACTCCAGATAATACACAACTCCTTAGCTTCTGTCAAGGGCAGTTCAATTAAGAGCAGGTTTTTCCTCCATTTTTCACCTTCTCTACAAGCTCTACATCATGAAGAGTCATCAGCGTACACACACTACTCCACAAATGCAGTAATTAGATGACATTTTGAAACGTTGAGTGAAAGCAGCTTGGCGAGTATGCTTTGATGTGGGCCGGTGGTTTGTGTTATGCTGCCCATGCTGAGGCAGGGCAACATTTGGCTCCTGATCTCTCCATCCTCCTGCCTCTGCATGCCACTGCTATTTACATGTTGCTGAGTAAGGAGGGAACTCTGTATTCATGCCAAGGCAACTTCAAAAAAAAAAAAAAAAAAAAAAAAAAAAAAAAAAAAAAAAAAAAAAAAAAAAAAAAGCCTCGTTGATTTCACCGCCGGTCCAGAAACATAATCTCTAAATCCTGTTACTACACCCGGCTCCAGCTTTGAAGTTACAGCGAATGGGATACAGCAGCCATCATCATTACGCCTCCTTTAACCAGCACATAACTACAGGAGGGGGGAAGGATTTAGAGAATCACCTTGGTCACGTTTGACACCACCACAAATCCTCTGACATTTGCTTAATTTTGGTGGTAGTGTTTCAAGTAGACTCTCAAATGAGACTCCTTTGTCTATTTGAACAAATAATGCCCAATAATCCCAAATTCTACAAGCTGTTCATGTGCTGATGGAGATGTAACTTAACTCAGTTAGCTTAACTAAGGCAAACTTAACTCAATACAAATGTGAAAATCTATTGAAAAATCGAAATTTCCCACATACATGGACATAAAGTCCAAGCAACATGCTTTTTGAAGTTTTATTTATTGAAATGTCTTCTGAAGGCAGTATTGCATATGATTGGTTTTGTGAGGTGATCAATGAGAACACAGAGGGGTGGGGTCATGATAACTATATAAGGTGATATCATCTTACACTTTTTACAGCTCTTTATATTCAGCTTGTGTCACGTTTAACCTTTACATTCTGTTCTTATAGCATCAAACTGTAAGATGTGCTAATAACAGAAGTTATATGTACCACAAGCTGCTTTAGGAGCAGAGTAGTGCCATGAGAATATAATAAAAGTAAGCCGTATATAAATGGCAGAAGATTAAAAGATGCTCTGTGAGCAGGATGTTAATGAAGCTGTGAAAACTGAAACTTGCTACCTAACATTAAGGTGTTAGGAGATTAGAGGCTCTGATTCCAGTGTTTCATGCATGTGCTAGTCTCCATCTATTGCTAGACTAGTTAGGTTAGCTAGCTAGCATGCTACGGCTTATGTCAAGGTAATAATAAGCAAACAAAATTGAGCAATTTTGGAAGTGCAGGATGTGGTGCAGTTTAAAATGGTGCAGTATGTGAGCTTGCTGTTATAGCTTCACTTAACTCTTTATTTTGCAGTTTGCTCTTCCGGTGGAGGGCTAGATGTCCTGCTTGTTTTGATAGCAGTTTGTCACCTGATTCAACATTGTCATGACCACACCCCTCTGTGTTCTGATTGGTCGCTTCACAGAACTAATTGTATGCAATACTTCTCTCAGAAGATATTTCAATAAATAAAACTCCAAGGAGCATTCAGCTTAATCTGACATTGCAGGGCAACATTTGGACAGTCACTAAATGCTGTTGGATTTATGGTTTAAAATGCTATACCAAACCAAAGCTAGCCAGATTTTAAACAAAATCAGCCACCATGCTAATTAGCTTGGTTACATAAAATCTCTACAGACATTCATGATAAAATAGTCAAAATTTACTGCTTTGTCATGACATTTTCTATCTAGACAGGCTTTAGCAATTTTAAGTAAATTTGGTCACTTAAAACATAAAGTACATTACTTATACTAATACAAAACATCCTTAACTATCAAGCTGTACAGCATACAACTATCTACAAAAAAGTTTCACAGTGTAAAGCCAGCAATAACCTTAATATTTGCCAAAATTGCGTAAACCTGATCTTGAAAGTGTTGCTACAAAAACGACTTTTCAGGCTTGAGCATGGATATATTAATTGAAGCACATAGCTAATGACTTGGTGGAAAGTGAACTGACCTTTAACTTCCTTAGAAGCAACTTGCTGAGTGCAGCTTCCATGATGGATCAGTGATGGATGGATCTTGTCTTAGCTTTCTTCTGCATCTTTCCCCCTTTCTCAGTATCAGATTTAATTTCAATCCCACTTTCGCAGATGTCTCAAGGATATCACAGTAGCACTGCCGCATGAATAGCTGGTGGGAGAAAGCCAGTGGGTGTTTGGCCATGTGTGCAAAACCATATCTCATCTCCCTAAGAGACTCTTCACTTTCCATAATCTGCGCCGTTTTTACCATTTGTGTACCTCAATTAGAGATATTCTTTTCAAATGAGAGGAAATTATACTCAAGATTTATCTTCAACTATCTTGGGCTGGAAGTTTGAGGTTTAATTCACTGAACATCCTTCAAGTTCCGGTGAGCTTTTGATCCTGATCTCACTGAGAAGAGGCCTTTCATTTCGTACACTTGGGTTGATGTTGCAAATAGTCTCATCTTCTAACCAAACCACAATTTCTCTTTTTACTTTTTGGAGACCTACGCCTAATTAAAAAGTGAGGTACCTCACTCCCTCTAATTTAAATGAACTAGAAAAGAATGTTTTTGTGGTTTTGTGTAATTGTGAACTGTTTCAGGGATGTTTCAGAACACAGATATGATCATCCACCCACTGAAACACACAAACACATTCACACAAAGGGAATTGGCTCGGCACCCGTTCCATGTTGTTTCAAACACTCTACACCCTACCACAAGATGATCTCAGTGTGGGTATACAACTGAAGAAGGCAGCTGTGCTGCCATTACTCAGCCTCCAGGCGAGCCAAAAGTGGGTCAGAACCCCAGATCCATGTACCTTCACACAAGCACAAAACATAAAGAGTTTCTCCACCCACATGCAACTAACCAAGTGGTTCTTAATAATGGCTCTGGAGAAAATGTATCCTGCATATTTTGTAGAAAAAAATACTTAATGGATGCTTAATGTGATTCAAAATGTAAAATTATTGTATTGCCCACACTACTTATAAACTTTTAACTTCTGTTGACATAGTGATGTGCAAACAAGACACAGGCAGCCATGACCTTAAGGTTAGTAAAGCAGGCTTTAATTGATAGGTGGCTGGTTAGATCCCCCAAACAATATGGCTATTTTATAATTATAGTTATATAGCTAATTATAGTTTTAACTTGCCCTCACCCACTTGGCCTTGCCATTTCCCTTCGGGGGAACCCCTGCTGCCATCTTAAGGGCTGTTCTATTTCTGTATTAACTGAAATCAAGTGAGTTAGATGAGCCCTCAGAGGGACAAGAAACAAGTCAACACAAATGTCCACTTTCCCAAAAGCCCAAAAAGCTTTGCAACATGACGCAATTATAATTTCCACTTCAACAGTGTGAATTTACTTGCACACTTTATAAAATGTAAGGTGCTGTATAAGCGACAGTCCACTACATTGCAGTTTAGTTTTGCTAAAAAACAGAAAAATAATCGATTAAAAGACAAAGGACAGTGCTTATAACAGGGCTGGCGCTCTGCTTACGTGGCCTACATGCTGTGCGTGGGGCCTCATTTGTGGAGGGGGGCACCAACTAAAACTTCGTTGCATACCCCCCCCCCCCCCAAGGGCGTAACTTTGGGTCCAAAGTTGGGGTTGAGCTGTCTGCCTATTTTTAAATTTTTTTATTAAATAATTTTCTTTTCTAAAAGGATTCAGGAGATTTTGGGTTAACTTTATTAGAAATTCATTGTAATGCTTTTACTGTGTATTTATTTAACTTTCTTTGTATTTACTCTGCACATTAAACAATGAAGACATTTTTCACATTTCTTCCAACAGTAACAAATATTTTACACTTTTAGAATCTATTATATGACACACCTAAATTTTTCAATTTTCCAAGTGTATGTATTTACCTGGTGCACTATCATTTGGCTAAGAGAAATTATGACACAATTCCACAAATATAGCCATTAGTAATTAAAGAAGAGCAGACTAAAACCCTTCATGTCATTTTCAGCAATTATGCTTAAATGTACATATATGACACTGTAAATTTTGAGATCAGGTCAAAATTACCTAAAGACAACAACGAGAGTTGCAGCTGTGTACTTAATTTATATAAAATAAGAGGACTTCAAGACAGTGGTAGCTTCAAATCATTCATTTTGTGAGTGAAGCCGTTATCTGTGAAAGAAAGTCAAAAACACAAATGAAGTGTTTTGCACAAATGTTCAAAGCACTCCTGAGGCTTCATGGTTGCAATTTCTAACATTTCAAAAAAAGGGAAATGATACAGGTTTGAGTCTCTGAAATCTTAGTGAAATAATAAGATCCTAAAATCTCTTTTATTTATATTAATTATGCTGAATTTCTGCAATCATTTGATTAAAACTGATTCTCTTAATATGTCCCTTCTTTCATGAACCTGTTCTGTTTCACTACCAATTTTGCAGCCCCTCATTCCACATTTAAAGAAACTGTTTTAATTTGGTCTGCCAAACATAATAAATACAATATTTTACAGCAGTCTGTTCTCCACCGAGCATGTGAGAGTTTAATTAAACATTAAACTCTTTACTATTAAACACTTTCTGTAGAGAAAAAGGTTTAAACTTGATGTGTTAATGAGTCTCATCCTGGAAATTTATGGAACTCTCATCTTCAGTCCTGTTATCAGTACTAATATTAGTTATTAATAACTGAATACATAAAATGTGTGTATTCACTGAGTATAACTATATACTTGTTTAATGGGTTTAGTTTATTACATATTACAGGTATTGTACTGTACAGTGTGCGCAAATAACCACTTTTATCTTCTTTTTCTTTTGACTCATTGTCAGCTTAGGAGGAGCAGGGAGTAGCAGGTCTAACGGAGCTAGCTAAAATATCTGAACGGGTATTCATAGTGTGTCTGATACCCAGCGACATAGTTATTAAATCATCAGCTAACAATACACAATATACATTTACCTCATTTTGATTTTTCCGCTTTTTACAAGGCGGTGTTGTCGACCAACAATGAAAAACTTTTTCAATTTTTGCAAATGGTGAGTGCTGCTGCTTGGTAGAGCCAAGCGGGTTGGGTGATACCAAGTTTTTGTGGGGAAAGGGGAGGTTACATTGCCAATATGATTAAACATGTTAGTATTTTACCCAAAATTGATCATGAATAAAGAAAATTAACAAGTTATTCATGAAAGATATTTTTGTAAATTGAAAATATGTGACTTTATTGGGGGGGGATATAGTGATTGGATCAGATTATTGGGGGTCATAACCCCCAATCCCCCCCGCAAATTATGTGCATGCCCCCCCTTATCCAGAATGAGATTACATTTTGAGCAAAAATCCTTTCTTCACACACGCATCTGCGCACTGAACAATGGCCATGCCCTCGATGAACTTTAATCTCAGGGGGGAAGGTAGTGCGTGGCGGAGATTTGCGTGCTGGAGGGAGGCAGGATGGGGGCACACAAAGCATTTGTGCTTAGGGTACCCACATGCCTAGCACCGATACTGGCTTATAGTTAGCTAGTGGGCCAGCTAGCTAATGTAGCTAACAGAGCATATAAACATTGACTGTTCACCTGTTGTGATCACTTGAAAGTATCTGTTGAAATTTTTTCATTGATATGACAGTGTAGGCAGTTCTGCTTCTGGCATATGTCCTTAGACCGTCAGCTCCATTGCTGCAAGCCAGTCCAATGTTTCGTTATACAGGTCCATTAAACCCTGAACACCACTCAGTGGCCAGAATTTGGGGCAGTTAGTCATCATATGTGATGTTTCCCCACATTCACAGTGGGCACTGCCTGTGAGACCCCACTTCTGCATAACTGCACCAAAGTGACCCACCCCTGTCCTCAGGCAATTAAGGGATGTCCACTCCTTTTGGGTGAGGTGCTGGTAAGTAACATCTGCTGGGTCTTTGTTTTAGTAATAAAAAGTAGATGGCCCTGCTTCTTTCCACTGGTCCCTTCATCTTGCCTTCACCCAGTAAGCCTTGATGTGTCAGCTGGCAGTTGTGCAGAGCAGTTGTTGGGCATATGTGGCTGAGACTGTGGGGTCTGCACGGGCGTATCAGTGCAACATGGGTCTTTGCCTTGACATTGTCCAGGTGTTGTTTATTAAAGGACAGTGTTCTGTCTAACTTCACACTGAGGTATGTCAGGGAGGGATTGAGTTTGAGATTGTCAACCATGATGTTGATTGTGGGTTGCTTCCTTGATGTAGATGTGGAACATTGTTACTACAGTCTTATTAACACTGAGCTGGAGAAACCAGTTCTTCAGGTACTAGCACAAGATATCCTTGGAGAGGCCCTTCTCTGCTGCTTCCCAGGATGGCTTGCAGAGTAAGTGCCATAAGCAGCTGAGGTCCAGGAAGACAGCACCAGCTTTCTCATCTGCCTGGATCCTGTCCTCTATGTCGTGGAACAGGTGGCTCACCTGGTCTGTTGTTGATCTGCCACATTGAAAGCCAGCTTATTCTTTAGGAAGCTGGGGTAAATTACTGGGGTGAGGCATGCCAAGATGAGGCATTCAAGGAGCTTGTATGGTACACACAGGAGTGAGATGGGCCAGTATCCCTTGAGGTCATTGATTAGCTTGATTGGCTTCAGCATGTCTATCACGTTCACATCACACCAGATCTAAGTACTGAAGGCATACAGAGAGGAAAGAACAAAGCCACTCATTTGCTTTCTTGCCTTGGTGTTTTATGTGCTCAGGGTGGATGTCGTCTATGCCTGTTGCCTTGCCAGTCTTCAGGCATTGGATTGCCAGTTCAAGTTCTTGTGTTGTGAAGTTGGTAGATACCGTATTTTCCGGACTATAAGTCGCAGGTTTTTTCATAGTTTGGCCGGGGGTGCGACTTACACTCTGGAGCGACTTATGTGTGAAATTATTAATACTGTGGCTACCCAGCCAGCTTGCGAGTAACTCCTGGAGAAGCCATTTATAGACGTGTGTTTTTATTGGTCAATCTCCAGCAGTACAACACAGCAGAGAGAATTAGACTAACACTCCCGCACTCACTCACACAGGTATACATCTGATCTACCCCCCACACCAACGGTGACTATCCTAAACTACACAAGCACTCACACATGCACACATTTATTCATACAACACAGAACACCTAAAGCTTTTACCCCTACATGAACCCACAGAACAGTTACACTGTGGTAATGCGACGCCCCCTAGCACACCACAATACATTATTACCGGTATATCATTTTACATGTTATTTTCACACTAAACCGCAAGAGGGCGCTCTAGGCCCGTGTTGATAATTTCAACATTGCAGTAACTTTAAAAAAAAACGGAAAACATGGGTTGGGGAAATTAGGTCACCATCATGCTTCCCGTAGCTGTATTCCTGGTAAAATGCATCTAGCACTGGAAGCGCAGATGCAGCGAAATTTCTCGTCAGGGGAAAATCCCCCTCTTGGCCGATGATGAGCTCCTATTGATACTCCAGTTACATGACAGACTCTTCTGTGCAAAGTGAGGGAAGCCAGTTTCACAGAAAGACACTCGGAATGCTATATTCTATTTTAAAATCAAACGAAGAACACAGAGAAAATGTTATTTATTTAAATGTTATAACCCAGAGATTTATTTATTTGAGATATTTTGCCGTCTCCAGCGCAAAGTGAGGGAAATATCTCAGAAACTCTCAAAGACACAAACACTCAAAATACTATATTATATTTTAAAATAAAACGAAGAACACAGAGAAATGTATAACATTTGATTGACTTAACTTATTTTCTTTAATTGGACGTAAATTCTAGGATTGTCAGCAGAACTTGAAATATGCATCTTGCAGAACTTAAATTAGACCAACATTAAAAAATAGGTTCACTTGATTTTATTTCACAATTCAATTATTGACCTAATTACTAAAAGGCTCAGCTGCAGCTTAAAAAGATCAGTAAGAATTGTTACATGCTAAATGACAGAAGCTAAGCTATTTGCTAGCTGCCACCACAATAAAATAAAATAAATATAAAATAAAAAAACTAAACTAAGCCCAAAATATTAACAAAAATATAATCTAACGAATTTCAAAAGATAGAAACGAAAAACTTAACACAACAGTAGAAAATCAGTAATCTAATATTACCAAAAAACCGCAAATATCGCAAAGTACATTAATGGCTTCTGGGCAATGAAACCAAGAAAAGAAAACCAATAACCAAAGAAATAAACCAAAAACAAACAACTTAACCACTTAAGATGGAAGTTGTCTTCACAGCCAGTCACTACAGGGATGTCATTTAAACACATCTTATTCAATGGGCAGCCAGCACTGAGGCCACAGAGGGAGCAGCCGACAGCATGACTCAGCGCAGAATAAAGATAAAGGAAAATGTGTCAATGGTATGAAAATCTACATTTAGGCAATATCCTGGCATATTTGCACACCATGAAGTGTTATGGTAGCATGGCATGATTATTTCTAATAATATTCTAAATGAGTTTATTTTTGCGCTTCAACTAACGCTGCAGTGACTCGACTGTAAAAAGGATCAATGTTTTGTAGAACCAAAACAAAATATAGACAATGTCTGTTATTGTAATAGTTATATAATAATAATAACAATAATGTTAACATACCAGGCACGTTCTCAGTTGTGTCAGTGTTCAATTATTCAGCCTGTTGGTGCCTTTATTCTATTTTTATTTTAAATTACTTTTCCAAATGGCATGTCTGTGCTTGGTGTTAGACTTTATGAAATAAATTTCATCCAAAAATGCGACTTATACTCCAGTGCGACTTATATATGTTTTTTTCTTCTTTATTATGCATTTTATGGCTGGTGCGACTTATACTCAGGAGCGACTTATAGTCCGGAAAATACGGTAGGTTGGAATCACACCCTGGGGCCCTAAGCAGTTCATGGACTCATGCTGATGTCTGTCAAGCAGAGACCTTGGTTGTATTGGGGAAGGGGCCAATACTCAGCAGGACCGACATGATGGAGCTTGCAGTAATGGGACACTGTGCGGAATTTGTTGACTTAATGGTCATCTTGTTCAATGTCTGCCACCCCCCGTCGAATGGAGTGTGTGAAGTCAATTGACTCCAGTTTCTCAGTCATCATTGACTAAGGTTCCTGGTTAGCATGCAGAAGTCATCTTCTGCTAGGTCATCTGCTGATTTGTCCCTGTCTTCCCTGATCTGTGATTCTGTATGGGAATGAAGTAGTGTTTCACATTCTTTGTCCCAGCAAGGAACATAGATCTTGTACACACCACAAAGGATGTTATTCTTGGCAACAGCCAACAGCATCTTGCTGAATGAGTTGTAGACATCGTTTAGGTTTTTGGGGCATGAGGGTAGCAGACTGGCAGCTGCCTTGCTGACTTTTTTGATGAAGCCTGCCCAGTTCGCTTTCTGAAAGTTCCACCTCTTGACATTCCTCCCTTGCACAGGCTGGATGAAAGTTGGAATAGTGATAAGTGATGGTTGATGGTGTGACAGGGGAGAAGAAGACAACCGCCACATTATCTCCCCTTCAAGTAGCTAAAGAGTAGTTGCAAGTTTGCATGCTCTTCAAGGAAGCAAATGTCTTCACACTGTCCAACAACCACAGCCCCAACACTAAGCAGTTCATAGCACACATTATAAGAGCAGAAAACAAATAAGAGCAGAAGACAAATAAACACAAACTGCACAGTCTTGCAGTCTACAGTCTTTCAGCGGATGGAAAATTTACACCACAATTTTCTAAACTTAAAAAAATTGAAGGATTTAAAATTTGTGCAGATAAAAGGGATGTGTGGTGCCCCTGTAAAATTGTGGTATCCTGTGCACAGCGAATAATCCACGTATGTGGAGCACGGCCCTGCATACAAATACCGCTTTGGATGTTTACTCAGTGAGCACAATAAAAACATGAACAGTATAACTCTTTATGGATTTTAAGTTTAGTTAGATTGTGTTCAAATAACATTTTATTAGTAAACAATACAGAAGCACCTAATTCCACAAGGTTCGTATAGTTGTCCTCACATCCAGTGATGATTAAAGTCCCTATTGACTGAGAGGCTGCTCCTAACCCTAACTACATTAGCAGTGAGCAGTAGATTCTTGCCTCCAGTGTCCACTCAGGCTGTTGTCATTTGACAGTCATGTTGTTGCTCTTGTGCTCACACAAAAAGATCACTTCAAACAGACTTGTTTTGTGGTGTCAATGAAAGCTCATGGATGGGGGAAAAATCATGTCTCTGAACCGTTCACACAGCACAAACAGTCGTGATGGACCAGACAGTGATTTTGGATTTCAGGATATGAAGGGAAGCGAAGGTATAATTTGTCTGCAACTGAAAAATTGGGGCAAAAATGTATTTTCAACTTTCCTTGAAAAGTCCATAACATTTTCCCTCAATTTTCTTTTCTTGTGTCTTGCATATGAGTCTTTTTTTCATTGAATAATAATGATTTATCCATTTATATTATGTACAAGTAGTGCTGTACATAATATAATATATTATGTTCAGTATAACAGTTTAGAACTTTTCAGTAGGAATGTTTTTTTTATCGTTAATTATTTACTTTGTTACTTTGTTATATTTTCTACTTCTTTGTAGGACACATAATAGAGTACTACAAACCGGATTCCAAAAAAGTTGGGACGCTATACAAATTGTGAATAAAAACTGAATGCAATGATGTGGAGATGGCAAATGTCAATATT
>BRDA01065276.1:0-30169 GCA_036984385.1 Crenuchus spilurus
CCCTCCATGATTTCTAAGTGGGAGAACTTGCAAATTTGCAGGGTGTTCAAATACTTATTTTCCTCACTGTCTGTATATATATATATATATATATACACACACACACACACACACACACACACAATATTCTATCCATCTGTCTTACAACATACATTACACCAACTAAGACAACTCGTGTCTGCACACACTCATACTTATTCAGAATGAATGGGCTGCAAATAAGGTAAATTGTCTGAGTTTACATACATTAAAATGGTTAATTAAAAACTAAAATTCAATAGGGTATTCCAAAAAGCAGGATTTCTCTGATAGCTTAAGCCAAACATTGAGGTTTGTCCAGGGGAGAGTGGATTGTCCAGATTTTCTAAACTCTTTATGATTGGCTAAACTTAGAAATTGTGCTTTGTGGAATATTTTAAAGTCATGAAGAATAAAATTATTTGATCAATTTATTTAAAGGGAGGCATCTGTTAAACAGAGACGGAGGTGACCGAGTCTATACCTCAACATGCAGGTTCAGCAGGATCAGCTGTTGTTTACTGTGTATTCATGTATTGAGAGCTTCAAAGGTTTTGTTGTTGTTTTGATTTTCCACAACATGGAAAAAATAAAAATAAAAATGCAATAGAATGTCCTACCTGTGTAAAAAGCATTGATTCTAGTCACTAAAACTTGAAATGTTTAAAAATGTATATTTAAATATTATATTCAGCTTATATTAATATTGAACATGTTAAAATTATTAATACTAATGAAAACTAAAGGTGCCTTACATATCCAATGCCGTATTTAAAAATCTTAATATATTTTTAGAAAAACTTTACGTAAAAATAGGTTAGTGGAGAGACTGTAATTAGCCTAGAACCTCTTGCAGGAATCTCTAAATACACTTCTCTGGGTTCCATTAAGCACCATTCTTCAATTCTGGGTTCCTCCAGGAAAAGATTCTTCTTTCTTAGGAGAAACCTCTTTGCCAAGGGTTTCATAGAGGTTTCAAAAGGGGGTTCATCATCTTGGCAACTGGAGTTTTTGCAACCTGAACCCCAAGATTGTGTTGAGTATCCATTATTTTACTTTTTTTGTTTTAGAGTGTACAGTCTTACAAACATGGTCATCTATCAGTCTTAGTATTTACATGATGGCCAATGGTACACAACATGATAGTTAAACTTTAAAAACATTCTTCACACACAAATAAAAGTTTAGGAAAAAGACAGCTCTGCACCCTACCATACACCATGCTCATGCTTGTTTTGTGTTGATTACTAACACTCACTCTCCCCCCATCTCCTCCTTATTCTCTGTTTATTTTAAGGCCTCAGGGGGATTTTGACCATCAGGTCACAGCAAAATGCCACCCAGAACACCAAACCAAAATATTTTTGAGCTCTACTTTTATCCATCTTAGGCCTAAATGTTATTTCAGTCAACCTTGGACACTCAGTTTTGGGTTCTGGTATTGTCTATATACACACTGACTATTCTTAATGCACAATGTAGATTATACATATAAATGCATTTATAATGTACAGATATAAATACTTTTACAATTTATAAATAAATACATTTATAATGCACAGATTGAAAATGTACAGATATAAATGCAGTTACTAAAACATATATTGTAGATATCAATGCATTTTCAAGATATAGATATACATGCTTTGTGAGTTGAACAAAATAAGTATTTGAATACAAATCATAATGATCTGACTGCAATAAAGGTGCCAAAAAAGGGTAATTTACGGTCTTAATAGATCAAAAATTAATGGATACTCAAAACACTTATCACAGGCCCTGGTGTTAGGTAGCCTCCAGCAACCCTTTTGCAAAGGGTGTTTCTAATAACTTTTTCCTTAAGGAATTCATAACTAAAGAATAGTGCTTGATGAAACCTAGTGATGTACAATGCCACAACCCTCATCCTAAAGCAGTTGGGATGTTATATAAAATAAAATGTAAATACATGTAAATAAAAACAATGCAATGATTTGCAAATCTGAGACCCATATTTTCTGATGAGACCCATTCTTGTCTGATGTAGCATTCTAGCTGCGCAACAGTCCTGGCTCTTCTTTGATTTTTTTTTGTTTCACTATGCACCAAAGGCTGTCTATTGGTAAGAGGTATAACTGCAGGCAGGCCAGTTCAGTACCCTGACTCTTCTTCTGCAAAGCAATGCTGATGTCATGAATACAGTATGTGGTTTAGCATTGTCTTGTTGAAATATGCAAGGCCTTACCTGAAAGAGATGTTGTCCAGATGGGAGCATATGTTGTTCTAAAACCTTTATATATTGTTCATTGATAGTGCCTTTCTAGATGTGTAAGGTGCCCATACCATAAGCAACAATGCAACCCCATGCCATCAGAGATGCAGGGCAGGCTTTTGAACTGCGGGCTAATAAGCTGAATGATCTCCCTCCTCTCGGGTCCGCAGGACATGGCGACCGTGGCATCCAAAAATAATTTCACATTTTTATTACTGACCACAGAATAGTTTCTCATTTTGCCTCAGTTAATTTTAAATGAGCTTTAGCCCAGAGAAAACAGTGGCAAATCATGTTGACATATTGCTTCTTCTCTGCATAATAAAACTTCAACTTGCATTTATAGATTGCACAGCAAACTGTTCACAGACAATGATTTCTGGAAGTGTTTCTGAGCCTATATAATAATTTTGCAGTACTGAATCATGCCATTAATGCAGTACCACCTGAGGGCATGAAGAACACGAGCATCTAATAATGACTATCGGTCTTGTCATTGGCATTGTGTACAGGGATTTCTGCATTTTATCTTAATCTTCTGATGATTATATGTATAGTATATGGTGGGATATTCAAAGTCTTTGTAATTT
This sequence comes from Crenuchus spilurus, assembly GCA_036984385.1. Classification (NCBI taxonomy): domain Eukaryota; kingdom Metazoa; phylum Chordata; class Actinopteri; order Characiformes; family Crenuchidae; genus Crenuchus; species Crenuchus spilurus. The sequence continues at coordinate 2,860 of BRDA01065276.1, forward strand.
TATATTGAGGAACATTTTTCTTAAATTATTCCACAATGTTTAAACATTTTTTTTTTGCAAATAGGTGAACTTCTGCCCATCTTTGCTTTTGGGAGACTGTCTTTCTAAAATGCTTTTTATACCCAGTCATGTGTTTACTTCTCCAGCTGCTTTTTAAATAGTACCACTTTTCCAGCATCTTGTTTCTACATCAAAATTTTCTGAGATGAGTTGCTGTCATCAAGTTCTGAGTTCATATTTTCCATGACATAGTAAAATGTCTCACTTTCAACATCTGACGTGTTGCAAATCACTGCATTCTATTTTTATTTACATTTGTTTACATTTTACACAGCATCCCAACTTTTTTGGAACTGGGGTTGTAGAATATTTTTTTGTGTGTCAATTTAATTTAAAAAAGGTAAACAGTCATATTTTATATCCATTAAATGTAAAGTGGCATTCTTTCTTCTATCAACTTCTATCAAGTCACAGATCTCGACAGGTCACAGTTCTCGGTGTAACACCTGTTACTCCTCACTAGCCTGAGCAGAGGTCCGCTCGTATTACTGTCGGTATATCAATATATAGTAACGGACCGCTTTTAATGACCAGTAACGTCAACGGCGTTATAACGACAGGAATAGTAATTAATTATTTTATCCCGTTACTGACAAAATGACGTCGTTACGTAACGCCGTTATTTTTAACGCCGTTATTCCCAACACTGTTAATGATGGAATACTAATTATCTTTTTTAAATAGGAGGAATAACCACCCTTAGTTGAAAAAAAGAATCTGAAATGGATTTTGAGGTGTAATTCTTTTTTAAACTCATAGTGTAGCTTCAGATTTTGCATGCCGAAATGAACTATTCATACTGGAAAGCTAGATATAACCAGCCTTTTACAAATGTAGTTTTGGATTTATCGTAAAGACTAAGTCTTCACATACGCCCTGAGAGAGGGTATATGTATGGTGGAGGGTCAGTGTTGTTATGAGTCTGTTTTTCCTCCTGGGGAACCTCGTAAAGGTACATGGCATAATAGACTCCATGAAAAAATAGGATGTTTTAAAATCTGTCTGCCTCTGCCAAGAAACTGAAAATGGATTGGCACTGGATTTTCGAGAGCTACAATGTTCTAAACCATATGTCCAGTTAATCAAGGTCCCAAGATGATCTGAAGAGATTGTGTAAAGAGGAATGGTCTTACATTCCTTGCCCCTTTCAACCTTATCAGATGTTTTAAGAAAAGACCAAGTGCTATTTTATTGGCAAAGCGAGACAATATAAAGTATTAAATGCAGGGGTGACAATAACTGTGGCACATGCAATAATGAAATAATTATTTCTTAATGAGTTTAGATTTTTTCTCATTCTTTTAGTAACTGTTTTAATAATAATTTTACCAGAAGTGCCAGTAATTGTCAAAGGGACTGTTTTTTTCAAGTGTATTTGCTTACAGCAGTTAAATATATATTACAATATGTATATATTTGAAAAGTAAAAAATCATTTAGCATTTCTTGCAAACCAATTACCTTGCATAACATTCTTTTTTTATCAAATGCACTATTAATACAGTTAAAAATGCTACTTTTTGAGTTAAAATGCTGCTCTGTTTGAGTTAAAGTCTCTGTAAGCATGTTAAATGTTATAAAACCCTATTAGTTGTTTCAGAGGGAGATGATTTAAATTAAATCTACACAACTATTTAAATGGAATTTCAATGACAGCCAGGAATAGGACTTCCCTAAACATGTACGAAGAAGGTGAACTGTTTGTGTACAAGTATTTGTATTTTAAATACACAAAGTGTCCATGCAGGTAGGTCATTTTCAACTTGTCAATGACATCACCCAGTAAAGTCATACCACAAGTTTTATGGTATGAAACTTAATATATCATACCATATATACATCCATTTCTACATTTCAGGTCTGCAACACATTAAAAAAAATTGGAATGGGGCAATATAAGGTAAAAATAAAAAACAAACAACTCAAAAATTATATAATTTCAAACAGCCAATCTTCACTTAGTACAAAATATGTATCCACTCAAGGAATCTGGAGGAAATTCCATGCATAAAGGACAAGGGTGCAAACCTAAGTTAAAAACCCATGCGATCTGATCCGTTATATAGAACTGCATCAAGAATGTCATTCATCAATAGCTGATATAACATGTACAAGATATTATTTTGGCAAATCTTTGTCAAACACTATGATACAGAACTACATTTACAAATGGAGTTTAAAACTATACTATGACGAAAAGAAGCTTTATGGTAGCCATGTCCATAAGCAATATAAACTTTACTGGGCACAGTTGTGGAAGAAAAGGGCACGGGTACTGGACTGCACTGCCTGCAGTCCTTACCTGTCCCCAGTAGAGAATGTGTGGATAATTTTAAAATCAAGATTGTGATGACAACACTGCATGGTTGCACACCTTATAATGTGCTTGCAGGAAGAATAGGACAAAATAACACTTGAAACACTTCATCTCATTGGTGTCAAAAAGTCATTTTAGTGTTGTGAGAAGGAATGGCATAGAATATATTATGGAATAAATGTATATTAATAATTGAAATTAAGTTACAAAATTTACAATTGACAAAAAAACATCATGGATTCATAATGTCTGAAATGAAAGTCAAAGTAAATGTATGAAACTTAGAAAAAAAGAAGCCCTTGCATGTTCTACATTGTCCCAACATTTTCTGCCTGTAGAGTTCAAATTTTCATCATGTGTGATGATGGGAAAATTTTAAACTAAATATACTGCACAAAAGGACACTCACATTGAATTGTACAGTGTGCAGCTTTTAAAGTTATTGATTAAGATGATGGATTGTCTGAATGTAAGAAACCTGATATGTTGAAAGCACTGTAAATGTGGATTGTGCATATTAAGGAAAAGTTATAGTAATGAACTATGGACTAGATTAACAATGAATGTAGTTTTGTATTCTATAAAAGTTTGCTTAGGACTGTGATAATCTACTCTCTTTGAGACAGCTCCACAGAGCTTGTCTTGGGTCTTGAACAACACTGATTATCTCATAACAATGGTATATTGTGGACAGTAAGAGAACACTTATAGATGATGTGTTGAATGCTTGAGATTATTCATGCAAGCAAATCTGAGTCACTTTGACAAGAGCCAAGTAGTACAGCTCTGAAGCAGCAAGGCTTAAGGGGTCCTCCCAGTTAGCAGTGGTCAGTAATCACTAACAGTGGCCTCCAAATTCCATAGATCTCAATTTGATGAAACCACATGTTTGATCTGCAGTGGCTCCACCTCACAACTTACAAGACTTAAATAATTTGCTTTTAAAATGTTTGGTGTCAGATAACACAGGATAGAATCATAGGTCTTATACAGTCCCTGCCGTGGTTGGTCAGAGCTGTTTTGGTGGCACACACACACACACTTTATATATATATATATATATATATATATATATACCAATAGCATATTAGCCATATAAGCGAATAGGCTTTAATGTTATGGCTGATGGGTGTGTAATGCACTATAAACATACAAGATGTGGGCAAAATGTGTGTATTTTAGGTACACTTCACTTGACATAAACAGTTGCTGTCATTGAGTCCTTCAGGTGACCTACCTGTATGAGGCAGGATGGGTGATTTAAAACAGATGCTAAACTCCTCCCATGTCTATTCAAAGCTCCTCCCATCCATGCAGGTGAGCTGATGGAATATAAATGTGTATGAACCTCTTTTGGACTCACAGATAGCTTGAAGCATTTCCACAGAGACTAACAGTGTGACTGAGTGAGACACATTGATGGACTTGCAGATGGACTTAGGATTTTCAGTCTTGGTACTTCTCACGTAAGTAAAAAAAACAAACGCTTTATTTGATTGTATATAGAAAGTACTGCTTATGTATGCTTACTGCACAAACTGACTAGACTTGTGCTTGACTTTTAAGCTTATTCAGTTTTGGGCAAAAATAATATACACCTCAATTTTGGATTTTCAAAGCTATTTATTTGGGAACAGTTTACTTTGAAAACTTTATACTGTATTTATGTACTGTACACTGTACTTGCATTTCTTCTGATGTTCAGTGTTTTTTATTTACAAGAATAAACCTATTTATTACCAAAATAAATTGCTTTAAACATTTTTGATACAGTGCATACACTTAGCTTGCTTCTCAGCTATAATAATGTTTGATTTATTTAATTATATTATTACATTTATTTGTCAGTCTTTGACAATGATAGCAGAGTAGCTCTCTCTTTTAAATATGTAGTTCTCAGCTTCACTATTTGCAAATTACTCTAAAGTCTAAATGTGCAGTTTAAATCACTTTGATCATAAAGTTGCAATTTCAATGATCATGTGAGCTTACTAATTCCTATGGATGCACCAATCCAATATTAGGATCGGATATCGGCCCCAATATCAAAAAATTAGCTGGATCAGGTATCAGATAATTTGGCTGATCCATGGGACCCATCCATTCACTTTAATTTGTTTAAATTCTCCGATAATCATCTTTGGGACATGCTGTACAATAAGTCCAACCCATTGCAGCTTCATCCTGCAACTTACAGGACATTATATAGGACACCTTCATGTGTTTTTGACAAGGTCAATAGCATATTAAACTTGCTATTCAAGCACATTCCACAGATGCTCACTTTGACTGAGGTCTTGGGAATCTGGAAGTCACTGCTGGTAGGTACTGACCACTGCTGACTGGGAGCACCTCACAATCCTGACAGCTTCTGAGATACTCTGACCCAATATTCTGGACATAGCTACTTGACCCTGTCAAACTCACTGGGGTCTACACTCTCACATATGCTTTTTTTCTTTACAAATACTGAATAATAAACAGTACATCATATTATTTTACACATGTCAATGAGAACTTCTAAAAGTCCATCAGATTATCAGAAAATCAGATTACAAAATTACAAAAAAGATAAAATGTATATTAAAAACTGGAAAAGAAAATAAGCATTACATTAGGAATATATTAGTTGTACCTAGCTTATACATTGTTTAAAAAATATTGATTTGATTAAAATAAGTGATTTCAATTATTTTTTAAACTGCAGTACAAAGTAAAAAATATATATTTGACTGAAAACTATCTAAGGAGACTAAAACTACATGTGGAGTAGAATTAGGGTTAGGATGAGGTTTTGAGTTGAGATTAAGCAAAGATAGCCAAATTATTATGGCCCAGATCTAACCCACAATTTCATATAGCCCACTTGACGCATGGATAGACAGGACCTGGGCAGACTGCTCCAGGTTGAAAGTTGTGGGACACGTGTGTACCAGATTAGGGCCCCATATCTGCAAAAATGATCAAGGTGGCAAAGTTGATATGGACGATACCCAGGCCACATCCAGCATTTACTTGTATCCCACATAACGCATGGAATGATGGGACAGAAGAAGGCCAGAAGTGGTGCGAGAAGTCAGCCAGTTTACAGCATCAGTTTACAGCAAGAGCTGATTCTCAGCCACCTTTAAACCAACACTGCCAGAACTCTAAGCAAACATTCCCATCTTCTGTGCTTTCAAAATGCTAGTTAAAAACATTTTCATACCTGCAGTGTATATCACTTTTACTTGGAAGGACCTCCAACCTTGTCCTGCTTGCTCTTTTTTTTTGGCTGCCTTGTATGGTGGCCAGATTCTAATGTTAACATGCTCAGCTGGGACCACTTCCACTTTGCTGAAACATAATACATCTAAAGAAAAAGACATAGACATGTCATTTCTTATTAAAAAAAATGATCAAATATTACTGAAACACCCCAAAAAGAATACTAATTTAATAAGGCATTTAAAAGTGAAACATACTTCAAGTGAGTGTGAATGTACAGAACTACCATCATTACAAACTGCAGATCTAATACTGACATTTACTAAAAACATGAAAATACAAGTATCACAACATTTACACAGTGGTTAGCAAGCTAAGTTGACTCATTTCAACGGTCACTCAACTCCTTGTCTGAGAGCAAAAACTAATGTTTAACCTACACATTACAAATGTTCAATGCTAGCTAACTTACTTATGCTAACTATCGAGTTAAACAGTCTGTCAGTTAGCATTAGCTAAGGCAATGAAAAAGTTACTTTACATTAAAATGACAGATGTACTACAGGTGCTTAATCGGTTGATTAACTACTACTGATTACTCAAGCAGTTAGTGATAGCTGACTTAATGAAAATCCTTGTTAAGTAGCTAGCTAACGTCAGCTAAGTAGCTAGTATTGTTGCAGTTCAGTCATTAGACCGTTTGAATATTAACTTTCAAAAAATTTTAGAATGTGTAAAGCCTTTCACACACTATGTACATGTACTTAGAAACATTTTCCAGTCAAGTCTGCAGTTATATATGTAGCCTCTGTGGGCGGAGCCAATGTAGAGTGACAGTCTTTTTGCCCATTCAGCACGGTCCACAAAGAATTCCAGCCAATCTGTCCAGGGCCTTAATGAATTTAAGCTGTAAATTTGGACATACAATATTTTGGTAATAGGAAAGAGGTATTTTCAGCAGAGTTGTGCTTATTTTACATCTCCAGTATGAATGTAGAGAAATGTGATACAGAGAGATAAGAAACAAGAACACAGTACCTGGGACTTTTCATATCACATCATGTAACCATGACACCAGTGGCACCAGCACAAAAAAAACTCCTTACCCTTAATGTAGACATCTGAAATTAGTGTTTTTCTATTTTGAACTGGAAAATCAGGCAAATACAGTTAACAATGACTCGTTTTTTTTAATCATTTGTAGATAAAAAGTTTCATTAAATAACAGTTTCATGAAATTGTGTTTTTGCTTAGAGGAATGTGACATTGTTCTCCCACTAAACAAGCTAAATAAAGAACAGTTTTCTGCAACCTGTCAGAAGTTGGATTTGTTCATTTGTATTCTGGCTAGAAACAGGTAAAACTGGTAATGCTGACAAAAACATTTTTTTTCAGGTCAGTCATTTTAGTTCCATTTTGAGTTCAGTCTACTACAAATCAGAAAACAACACTCTAAAGTCTGTGCAGAGTGACAAAACAGTTTGCAGAAAAAAAAGTGATTCCAGATGTTTTTAGCTATGTGAATCAGCCATAACATTAAAATTTTAACATATTTTCCATTCAGATCTACTTACCAAGGTAGAAAGGACTGGTTTTAATGTTATGACAGAGTGTGCCCTAAGCATGTGGCATTCATCTCCAAAAACACAAAATCAAACATTGATATGTGATGGGGGAATGTTGTCACATAAATGTCTAAATTTGCCTTCTCTCATCTGTTAAACAGTCTTATGTGGAGCTGGTTTAGGCTGATGTTCTTTTTCTTTTATCTGGTTCAATTCAACACTCAACTTTCTAAGTGTTGTGATAACAAATGAAATGAAAAATAACAACATGTATGAATATGGGATGAGTATTCAGTGACATCAAAAATGTAGAATATTGTGGAATAAAAAATCATTGTTCATTATTTAATTCAAAAAGGCAAATGGTCATATGTTGTATTCATTACATGTAAAGTGATACTTCAAGCTCTTTTTGTTTTACTGTTGATCAGCATGGCTAAAATCCAGAAAGTTAGAAAGTTATTATATTCCAGGGATTTTCATATCTGGTCCTGTAGGGCTGGTGTCCTGCACAGGTTGGTGATTTCTAAGCAGGCAGGTATATCTGAGCAGGAAAAATCACCAAACTGTGCTGGGCACTGGCCCAAAAAGGCAAGTTTTGAGTATCATTTTTACATTTCTTAACTTTAAAATACATTAATGGTGGTGAGGTACATGCTTGGCATACAGAAAAAAGTCTCCAAAGGAAATATATTTTCAGACTTATTTTCATCTGGTTCCTGTCATGACCATTGCAAAGAATACCTAGTGGACTAGTTCCTCTACAAAAACCATTTTGGATCTAACCATCTTTGAATTTCTTGAATCAGTAAACACATTTGGATTAACTTTTGAAAACAAGCAGTTAACCAAACAAATTAACTAAAGTTTGACTATCCCTCTTTAGATACAGAGCACTGACATCAGCACATTACAGCTGGAAGATGTACCAGAGATCAATGGAGGCAACACTGACAATGTAACAAAACAACACAGGGGACACTAAGGAGGACAAATGGAGAAAGGACGTCACTGTTGTCCAAGTAAGTCATGTTTAACTGGTCATATAACTCAGAAATCACTGTGGGCTAGTGCAGTACTGACTCCTTTCCTGGCAGGCAGCTACCAACCCAAACCTTCAGTATATGTTTTATTTGTTTCCATAGGTATTCACTTAGTGTGCATTTCAGATTATCTGCTCTCTATACTGTTAAAGTTGAATGCTTCAGCTCCTTTTGAATGATCCGTGTACCTTAAAGAAAGGTTCTCTCTGATGTATCGTCTTACAGAAGACTGAACTTTTTTACACATAAGTATGAAATTCATATGTAAACAACATTTTTATAAGACTATTGTACAATATTACTATGCCTGACCATATTGTAAATATACAGTGTATATACAAAATATACATTTTAATTAATTACAAGTAAAGTGAAAGTAATCCAGAATCTCACATTATTATATTTCATTGTGAGGTTCACTTATATTACTATATAAGCATTAACATTAAAACAAAAAGGCCTGAAATGTCACTTTATACATGTAATGAATATATAATATTTGACTGCTTACCTTTTTGAATGAAAAATATGAACATAAATGACTTTTCTGTAGATGTACTAGTACAGATTGCCATAGTATTTGAACTGAATATAATATTCATTTAGTGAAATGCTTAATTCTCAATATTAGTGCTTTAAATAGTCTTTATTTCAGGCAAGAATAATAGATACGCATATCCTTGATGAAAGTGAGAGGATATCATTTTTAAATGAAATGCATAGGAATGAGAGGGTTATCCATTCATGTGTTTGGAGTCTGGGAAGAGGGGATCTCCTTAGTTTAATAGTATGTCTCCTTTTCCACCCAGCCTGAGAAGAGAGGACAGACACATAATTATTTTGATTATAATGATTTAACATTCTGTTGGTGTATATTTGCGTCAGTTTATCTCTTGTAGAGCAACATAGTAAGACATATTACATAGTACATCCAAGACTGCACAGAACAGTCACACCCATAAGAGTTTATGTTTACCTCCTGGGTTGCGTCTGAGGAGATATCTTCTTGCCTCATCATAAAGGAAGATGAGCAGTGAATATGGGAAAGCACAGAACCACCAGCATGGTCTAAAAGGGATAAATTAGATTTATATATTTTTAGATTAGATTCAACTTTTAGCCAATGTGACTTGCACACAACAGAATTTAACCCATCAGTGCAGTGAAACACACACAGTAGTGAACACACTAGGCTGTGAGAACATGTGCCCGATGCAGTAGGCAGCCATATCCATGGCACTCGGGAGCTGTTGGGGGTTTGGTGCCTGGATCAAGGGCACATGACCTGCATGGGGATTGAACTAGCAACCTTCTGGTCACAAGACCAGGTACATAACCACCAGGTCACACCTGCCCCATAATTAACGATGCCTCATAACGTTTTTTTAATACTCCACAGATGTAAATTGACTTGCAGAAGAACAGATGAATAACATGAATTTATGGGCAAAGTTATGTCATACACATCTAAAACTATGGTAATTTTAGGCAGCCATGGCCTGGTGGTTAGAGAACTGGGCTTGTGATCTGAAGGTTGCCAGTTCGATTCCCAGATCCAACAGGTCATGACTGAAGTGCCCTTGAGCAAGGCACCTAACCTTTAACTGCTCCCCGGGCGCTGTGACTAGGGCTGCCCACCGCGCCGGGCACGTGTGCTCACTGTTCACTAGTGTGTAAATGTGTGTTCCATGTGTTCCACTGCATGGATTGGGTTAAATTGCGGAGAATTAATTTCCTAAGTGTGTAAAAAGCAGAAAAATCAAAACAGTACTCTAAATCTTAAAAAATCTAAAAAATTGATATATCAGTTATTTTTGTATTGGTTCTACACAAAGTTGAAAACAATGCTGGTTAAAATACTAATCTAAGAATTTTTAAAATGATTTAGTAAAGCAATCAAACAAGTAAAAAGACAAACAAACATACTGGCATCAAATAAACTTACTTGAGTGGATACATTCTAAGGGCAACATCCATTCCTGGGCAGTAGGACAGGAAAGCTGCCAGGGCTGTCTCTTCAAACAACCCAAATATTAAGATTTTGTTTCTAAACAACAAAGAAATGAAATAGAAGTTTTAAATGTGCTTTGGTGTGGCATTGTAGGAAAAGTACTACATTACACATAACAGCTTGTCATGAACCAGTGTTTAAAGGGCTTTGTTTACTTACTTCATTCCTTGTTGTAAGATGGAATTCCTCCTGGTCTTACAGATAATTAAGTCAGCCCACTGCACAATTACAATACTGGCGAAGAATGCAGTATGGCACGTGTACTCAACTATTTTTCTGCGCTCATAAGTCTGTAATAGTAACAAGGAAAGGAGTGCAAAATGAAAAATGGAGTATGAAGAATTTTATGTAATAATATAATGTTATGGCATGTTTTATATGCATATTCACAACTGTGCTACATACCCACTGTTGGCCATAGCTGTCTTCAAGATCATTGTAATATTTATCATCCCAGTTAACACGTAATCCTATTAAGTCTGCAGGCAGGAATCCATTTTCAGCCAGGATCACAAAGTAAGTGAAGAACCCAGCAGTAGCTTGCATCATGCCTATGATGAAGCAAAAATAAACATCAGGCTGATATGCTCAAGGCTGATCATATTTCTACAACTCAAATATGATACCCTTTATTAGACATGTTTTGATATGGCAGAGTAAAAATGAAACCAGATACATTTATGAGGCCGCAAAAGATCATCAGTATAGTCAGTATTCTCTTACCAATTTGACCATAGGCCATACTGATTAGCCTTTCATTCACCAACTTGTCAGTTTTAGCATTTCTGGGTTGCCTCTTCATAATGTCACTTTCAGCAGCTTCATAGGCCAAGGAAATAGCAGGTACCTGTAATTTAAGAAAAAACACAATTATCTTAAGGTCAGTTATCACAAGTCTTCTAATATTGTCATTGGTTTAATAGAATCTAACTACAGAATACACTGATCTGATGTATTTGATATCAGGCTGATATCAACAAAAATACTGGACCAGATACAAGCACTGTAACATATGTAAACTTAAATAGTTCAGATTTATATTGTCATGTTATATTGCTGTTTATGCAGATCTTCCTGTTGGGCAGTGACTGAGTAGTGTAAGCATAATTGTCTTTGTTTAGCATATCTCAAGTGAAGTGCTCACCATGTCAGTTCCCAGGTCAATACACAGAATAGTGACAGTGCCGAGGGGAAGAGGGATGTTGGCAATAATGAAGAGGAGGAAAGGGGAAATCTCAGGAATGTTGCTGGTCAGGGTGTAGGCAATTGATTTCTTTAAGTTGTCAAAAATCAGACGGCCTGGAAAGGAAACAATATTTTCAGCAAAACACAAAATAATTTCAGGAAAAAGTGTATGACTTTACGACTGGACAGTATTTTCTACCTTCTTCTACTCCAGTCACAATGGAGGCAAAGTTGTCATCCAGGAGGATCATGTCAGCAGCCTGTTTAGAGACATCAGATCCAGCAATACCCATAGCTACACCAATATCAGCTTTCTTCAGAGCAGGAGAATCATTCACACCATCACCAGTCACAGCCACAATGGCACCCTGTCAGCAAAAGAAAACATTTGCAGATTAAATACTGAAAGAAAAACTTCCAAAGTAGTGTCGTAAAGCAAGTTTACATTCCCCAAAAAAACTGTGGTACCTGTCGCTGACAACCTTCGACAATGATGAGCTTTTGTTGTGGAGAAGTTCTGGCAAAAACTATCTCAGTGTGGTGTTTAAGGATGTCATCCAGTTCATCTGTTGTCATTTCCTTCAAATCTCCACCATGGACCACACAGGCCTTTGCATCCCTGCAAGTCAATACTGGATAAGACCACACTTGGAATGATACCTGAAGATTTAGTTCATTGACAGAGTATTCTGTTTACCTGGGGTTGACCTCTCCAACAGGGACATTCAGACGAGCAGCAATGTCTTCCACAGTCTCATTGCCTTCAGAGATGATACCAACACCTTTAGCAATGGCTTTAGCTGTGATTGGATGGTCACCTGTGACCATGATAACCTGGAAATGCAGGAGGGTGTTGAGATACATGACGTTGGTAATCTAGTTATGTTTGGTTGCTTATCGCATGCACAATTGCTGTGACAGTAAAAACATTAAAAGTCTGTACCTTGATTCCAGCACTCCTGCACTTGCCTACTGCATCTGGGACAGCAGCACGAGGAGGATCAATCATGGACATGAGGCCAACAAAACAAAGGTTTTCAGTGGGGAAGTTCACCTCATCAGTATCAAATGCAAAGCCCTCAGGAAACTGATCATCAGGGAGGGAGAAATGGCAGAATCCTGCAAGAGAAGAGCTTCATGATTTATACATATGTACACATTACACGTATGTAGCACCTTTCTAGACACCCAAAGACACTTTACAATCGACAATCATATACACACACTCCTGCAACAAGGAGCATCCAGTCGCGCAAAGCATGCTCTCAACCGGAAGTGACCGTCCACCTGCAGGACTGCATCAAGCACTAGGGGGATCACCCAGGACAGAGTGCCAACCATATCTGGGCATACATACATTCATACACACACCAGGGCAATTTTAGAGTAGCCAATTCACCTGATCTCCATGTTTTTGGACTGTGGGAGGAAACCACAGTGCCCGGAGGAAACCCACGCAGACTCAGGGAGAACATGGAAACTCCACTCAGATGTGGACTCGAACCCAAGACCTCAGTGCTGAGAGGTGAACATGCTAACCACTAAACCACCATGCTGCCCATGGATATTTATGTCCATGGTGGTGACCAAAGTAACACATTGCTTGCACATAGAGGAATTTGACTTCTACATTTAACCCATCCATGAAGTGAAGCACACATATACTCACACACTAGTGAACACACACACTAGGTGGCAGTGAGCACACTTGTCTGGAATGCTGGGCAACATTTTAAATTTACATTTTAAGCCATTTAGTAGACGTTCTTATCCAGAGCGACATACAGCTGGGGCTTAGGTGCCTTGCTCAAGGGCACTGACCTGCCCAGGGATGAACGGTCACAAGACCACCAAATCCCTAACCACCAGGCCATGGCTGCCACATCTTATCCTTGGTGCCCAGAGAGCGATTAGAGGTTAGGTGCCTTGCTCAAAGAGCACTTTAGCTGGGTCCTATCAAGTTAAGGGATCAAACTGGCAACCTTCCAGTCACAAGGATGGTTCCTTAACCACAAGTCCCCATGTTGTTAATTGAGGTTTGCTTACAGAAAAAAAGACCAGTTATCATCAATTTAAGTTGGCATACCTAGCACTCTTTCTCCAAGACCTCCCAGTTCCACATAAGCATTCTGGAAAGCCTCTTTCAGTTCCTCATCCAATGGTTGCTCTTTTCCCTGAAGCAGAATTGTTGAGCATCGGTCCAGGATCCTCTCAGGAGCACCCTTCATAACTAGCAAGTGCTTGGTCTCTGAAGAGTTGGAGTTCTTGTGGATTGAGAGCTATGACAATAGGATGTTAGATGTTAGGATGTCTCACAACGTTCTTAAAGCGTTTTTGAATGATTGAAATGCATAAGTGAAATACCTGGTATTTGTTGGTGGAGTTGAAGGGGATCTCTGCAATCTTTGGATATTTGTCTCTCATTTCCTTCACTGATCCACAGCAGAGCTCAATACATTTCAACAGGGCAGACTCTGAGGCATCACCAGCAGTATCCCTCTATAAAGCATGATTCAGATTGATTTACACATGTTGAAGAGCAAATATTTGAACATTCTAAATTTACTCTTACAACATGACATAAGAGGAACATCTGGTGATACAGTTTTGAAGGAGATCGACAATATGTGGTAGCAAGTCACACCTTAAGGATGGGAACATTGGCTTGATCAGCAAGGAACACAGCACGGTTGCACAGGCCAGCAACACGAGCAAGGGCTGACCATGTAGGAGAGCTTCTGTCAAAAGAGGTTCCACTCTGGTTCTCTGTGGTATCAGCTTCATGGATCTGGTTGTCAAACCACATGTGAGCCACAGTCATACGGTTCTGGGTCAGAGTTCCTGTCTTGTCTGAGCAGATGGTGGAGGTGGAGCCAAGAGTTTCCACAGCTTCGAGATTCTTCACCAGGCAGTTCTTCTTGGCCATTCGTTTAGCAGTCAAAGTCAGACACACCTACACAAATAATAAATTCAGTGATATTGATGTAAGTGCATTGGAAGTCATATAATTGTTTTATTTACATCATTTGTTCCAACAAAGTTCTATCCTTGCCTGTTGAAAATATAGTATGTTAAATGAGGAAGAGATTTGACAAATTTGAATTATAGTGAAATTTATTTTAAAAAGCTTTTCTATAAGCTACATCCTAATCTATGTATGAATAAAAACTACAACTGTGTATTATCCTCTTTAATTCAAATTTTCCTGGTTTAGGGCTTGTATAAAGACATGCATTTACTACGTTAGAAAGATGTTTATTTTGTGGTGTATGCAAAAAGATTGTTTTTAATAAAAACAGGGAAAGATACTGGTAAGCAATTTAGAGTAACTTACAGTAACTGTGGCTAGGAGACCCTCAGGCACATTGGCAACAATGATTCCAATAAGGAAAATGACAGCTTCCAGCCAGCCATATCCAAGGATGAGAGACAGGATGAAGAAAGACACACCCAAGAAAACAGCCACACCAGTGATAATGTGGATGAAGTGCTCAATCTCTTTGGCGATCGGGGTCTGTCCAACTTCAAGACTTGAAGCAAGAGTAGCAATACGACCCATCACAGTGCGATCACCAGTGTTGATGACAATACCTCTAGCAGAACCTGAGGAAGAATGATATATACATACATATTCACACATTTTTAAATGATTTCTATGTTTCTTTAGTTTTTTTTTTTACTTTTTTGTACCTTCAACACAGTTTGTGGAAAAGAAAGCAATGTTTCTTGTTTCCAGGGGATTTTCATTGGAGAAGTCAGGAGAACGAGTCTGAGGTTCTGATTCACCAGTAAGAGATGAATTATCAACCTGAAATGTAAGCATCCAGTTAATATTTACAAAAAAGTAATAATATATTTTTAACTGATTGAAAATGCTGATTATTGGAACACAATTAAAGTTCTGTCAAGTTTAAAATAACCTAGGTTTGGTTCTCAACTTCATTCCTGTGAACCCTCATTCCTGAACAGTATCAGTTATTCCTGCTCCAGCTCTAGACTTAAAAAATAGCTGATGCTTGCATCATTGCATCAGGTGTGCTGAAACATGTGCCAAGGATGTGTCCAGGACTGCAGCTGAGAACCAATTGACTAATGCTATAGGATTGTTGGATGATAATTGCTCTGGAACTTTTGCTGTCCTTCCTGATGTAGACTATGTTTAAGTATTACACAGACTGGCAGAACAAGTTATTTTAAATAAGTTTAAAAAGTATCACAACACTATTCAATCAAATTTACTATTTTCTTTAGAATATACAAGCAGGGAAATCTGGAAACTATGGCATGTATTTACAAATTTTCCAGAGAACAGCCACTGATGTGACACCTGTTCCTGTCAGTATCAAGTCACCATAATTTTGTTCAAGTCTGATCTCAAATCAGAGTTTGAGAGGATGTGTAAATGTAACGCTGAGTTATTGTCGATGTGAAAGTGCTTTTAAAGTGGTTTAAGAGTAATGGACATTGACCCCAAACGGCCCCTAGAAACTAGAAAGTAGGAATAAATGAAAAACAAAACTACAGCTTAAACAAAGTGTTATTCCAAACATTATTCACTTTTACTTTGGAATAAAGGAACTTGGCATGTGGAACAGTAACATCACACAATTCTTTAAATTACATTTTCCAATTTAACATGAAATGTTTTGAACTGACTGAAAAGATGCCTGTATTGCAGGTATAGTCAAGTCAGCATAATTATTTGAAAGTGTGTGGATTGTCACCTTGCATCCATGAGCAGAGATTATGCGCAAGTCAGCAGGGATTCGGTCACCACCCTTAACCTCCACAAGGTCCCCAACCACTACTTCCTCAGCATTAATGCTCATCTTCTCACCATCTCGAATGACCAGGGCTTGCTGTGATAGCAAAAGTACAACTAAATGACTGATTCCTATGAGCAGTAAAATTCTAAAAGGAATATTCATTTTATCTTTTTATACCTGAGGGACAAGGTTCTTGAAGGATTCCATGATCTTTGAGCTCTTGGCCTCTTGATAGTATGAGAAACATCCTGTGATCATTACCACAGCAGATAGCACAATGCCAAGGTACAGCTGCAGAAAAAGGTGTGTGCGTGTGACAGAGGAGATTAGAGTTCACTGTTATAATATTGTACGAGAGTAAAAGTATACCACTGAAATTTTGCAATGGCTGAACAGATTGTGTTTGTCTTACATTATCATTTGTAGGTTCATCTTCTGAGGCAGCCTGGATTCCATATGCCAAGAAACAAAGAATAGCTCCAATCCACAGTAGAGTGGAAAATCCACCAAAGAGCTGTTTGCAGAACTTCACCCATTCTGGGGTCGTGGGAGGGGGCGTCAGAGCATTGGGTCCATCACGTGCAAGGATCTCTTTTGCACGAGAGCAAGATAAACCCTTACAAATAAAAACAGCGTCCTTTATTTAATTTTAACTTATCAAATGGCAGCTTTTAAAAACTCCTGAAATGTTTTACATTGTTGGAAAATGAAGATGGACAAGTCATACTTACCCTGTTAAGGTCAGTGCCATATTTGCGATGAAGCTCATCCAAGGTCAACCTGTGATCATCCTTGAGTAGAACAAATAAAATTACAATTTGAGTAACTAAAAACAGCCAAACAGCAGCAGTAGTTGTGGGAGATTGGCTTGATTTCTCACCAGATCAACTTCTTTCTTCAGATCATCCATGTCCTTATCTTGTTTCTTTCCCTTTTTCTTCTTTTTCCCCCCATCTTCTGAAGTTGCAGCCAGCTTGTATTTGTCATTCCCCGTCTAAGTAAACAAGACAAAATGAGAATCTATTATGGTAAGATAATGAAACCAAAAACATGTTCATTCAATAATGCTGTTCAGAAGAATGCTTTCAACTTACGCCTAACCCCATTTTGTCCCTTTTTTTGACAGTAAATTTACAGTCCTCCTGTTCCAACCCTCCCGTTTATCTCAGTGGAGACACATCAGAGTCCCTGCAGTCAAAAACAGTTTCACGAACCTTTATAGCTCACCAGCTCACCTGCCTCAAAGAGGAGGAGTTTTAACTACACTGGGAGGGATTTGACAGGTGAGAGGTAGATTTTCTTTTATAATACATTCAACCTTCATTTGTACGTTTAAACCTTCAATGACAAACGGCAGTGAAGGACAATCACTGTCCTTTTTTATAGTAACCAGAGTTAGATTTATGAACTTCTGTAACAAGAACGCTCTTGTGTCAGTTAATGATTTACAAAGGCAATGCCCTTATTACACATTGATAAAGGTATGAGGAATGACTGATAGTTGCTTTCTCCTTAAGTTTAAGCTACTTAAAGATACTTTGGTTTTCAGCTTAGATTTTCTATTACAAATGTGCTTATCCCTCCAAATCCATTATCATCAGACTTAATTCAAATGAGAATGAATAGTCAAATCTTTACATGTTGAAAACCTACTGCACCTATTTTGAGTCTGTAAGATGCAATAGGAATAATGTTGAATGCAATTTTTAATCTCTTCCCTGTTTTGTAAACAGTTGGCTGTTTGTTGTCAGTTAGTGCTGGATAGCTTAAGATAAGAGTGCCAAAGCCTCCATGTCCTTCCCACTGTACCAGATGTTCACATGATTCCCACACTCCCTTTGGCATTCAGAAGAGCAAAGCTGGAGTGCCAAAGTGGCGATTTGCATGTGAATTTGTCTGAAACATCTCTCCCATGATATACAAATCATTTGCCCTGGTGAATACCTCAAGAAGAGTACAGCCAGCGATGCTGTATGAGTGTCAGAGTTAAGTACGTACTGTGAAGCATGTTCATATGAATGGGAGCAATCACTGTTGGGTCTGGAATCCAAAGGAATTTCAAATTCTCGTTAATGTCTAAAAAAAAAAAAAAAAAAAAAAAAAGACGCAAAGGCGTCACCATGTTAAAGATTAAATCAGTAGTTGACTTTGCATTGTGGTTACATTTTAATAATCCCTGTTCTTACCTGTCATAAAGTGCTAACATTCATTAACTTAGAGCTGCTCAGGACAAAGAGCCACAGAAGAAGCAGAACCAGTTTTAAGTGAGTGACCTGAGAACAGACAAGTAACACTACACTCAAGAACGCAGACTTTTACTGAAACAAGTGCTCTTTTCACTAAAAAGTTCAGGAATAATGAAGGTCTGTATTCAGACCTGTAGCTTGTTCCTAGAACATTGTGACCTCTCCTGTGAAATCGCTGTGAGGCGTTTTTAACTACACTGAAGCTTCAATAGTGGCCGCCTTGCACCACCACCATGAAACTCAAATTACACATTTAGTATGAATCATGAACAAGCGGTTTGATTTGTTAAAAAAGAGCACTGTCACATTTCCCGGTTCTGTGGTTCCCTGTATCAGTTCAGGGGAGCACATGCTCTCTGCATTTGTACTTTATTACCAACTCTTTGTCAGTTGAGTCAGTTTTGCTTGACTGAAATAAAAAAGGTGAAAAGTGGATTGAGAACATGTGCAATAACATACTTCCACAACATGAATGCCAATCACTGAAGCAGTGAGTAATGTTGATTATCTCATAAAAAATGACATTTGAGATATATTGCATGATAAGCAAGCCATTGATTCTCATAGACTATGTATTGGATGCTGGATAAAAGTATTCCAGCATGCAGAACACACGCAAGGCTTGTGAGGTGCTTCCTATCAGCAGTGGTCAGTACCTACCAACAGTGGCCTCCAGAATCTCCAGATAGGAATACAGTTGAGCATCTGTGGGATGTGCTGGAACAACAAGTCCAATATGTGGCTTCATCTCATTAACTTACAGGATTTTAAAGATCTGCTTCTAATGTCTTGATGCCAGATACCAAAGGACACCATTAAAGGTCTTGTAGCATTTATGACTCGGTGGGTTAGAACTGTTTTAGTGGTACATTGAGGACAAACAGCATGTTAGCCATATTAGCAAATTGGTTTCAATGTTATGGTGGATTGTTGTGTATAATATGTAGTATATTAAACAGAATACATAGTAATTTTGTCACACCCCTGCCTCTGCCTCACTCTTTCCTGTCTCTCTTGATGGGTCATGTGATTTGTTTCAGTTGGCCATGTGATATTCCACGTCCTGTTTCCCACACTCATCACGTCCTCCTGGCTGCTAATGTTCAGCACCTGTGTCTTGTTCACTCTCAGCCCTGCCGTGTCATTCCCTTAGCTGATTACATGTGCTATATAGCTCCCTCATGTTTGTGTAGTCGTTTGTCAGTCATTGAAGGTTGTTCATGTTTGTACGTGTTCAGCTGTGTCACTGGGAACATTGTTTATAATAAAGACATTCGTTTGGATCTCACCACTGCATCCTGACTCCTCCTCTACCATCCAGCATTACAAATATTAACTCACAAATAAAAATAACATGGTTAATAGTGTTTCATTAATAATGTTTAAATTCAGAAAGTTTGAAGGTCTTTTATGTTTTATGTTAAGAGCACAAAATAAAATAAATGTGTCAAAAAGAGTGTCACTTTTGGTTTTTCCAGTTGAATATTTTCTCTTGAAGCATCTCTTGAAAGGTTCTTTAAGTAACTTTTTCTTCTACAGCATTCCTCCAAATAACTCTTTATAGCACCTTGCCTTTTCAGTAAGTGTATAGTAGGTTGCACTACCAAATAGGCAGCAAACACTTTACTGTACAAACATGATGTTAAAAATATACCTCACTGCCACAGCTGCCTGTTTACCCTACTCCATAATTACTGAGCTGCAGCTTGTTTTTGCCTGTTTTGGCCTCCTCTGTGCTACACGCCATCATTACCCATTTATTTGTAGTGTTTGTATGTGACAGTAATTGCTCTAGAGTATTTGCTAGTGTCTTTTAACAGGTCTAGACTCAGCACAAGTTTGGTTTGTAGCACAGAATGAGTGGGGGTTGGGCCAGAGACTGTTTTTCTGATAAGGAGCTAGAGAAACGTAATCAGACATCTCAACCAATGAACTTTGTGGGAACTTCTACCAGAAGAAGATAGTTCATTGATATTTTATTTGCTACATTTGTGGCTGCAATTGAACTCAGGCTTTCTCTATGCCGTGTCTGAACAGTGGGTTTCTCCACAATCTGCAAAAAAGCACTGGATTTGTAAGAGCTCTTTAAGGACCCTGGGGAGGAAGACAGAGCTCATCAAAGAGCAGTAAGAACAATCAATCTGTCTGCACTAGCCTGTCTCTCAGTCACATGGTCATATATATATATACACTGCAAGGGAAATGTCAGCTGCAGATGCTGGGAAAAGAGACAGAGCACTAGCAACTGATCAGGCAACACAATAAACACGTCAGCTTTGAAAGAATGCAGCCTATTGTCTCAAATTGTGCTTTACTTGTTCCTTATGTAGAATGCTGCACCAACTAGTGAGCACAATCTTACACATTCAATGGTACTAACACTGTTTTCCAGGGTATTTAAACCTCTTGTAAGGATCGAACTTGTTTTGCTTAACAAAGATAGATTCAAAGTAGGAGCCACAATAAGCGCAGTCTGCAATGAATTGTCATTCTTGAGTGTAGGGTTGGGCAAAATGACATGTTTTTGCTATTGTGACAAAATATGACATAATTTGATTTTCATAAAAGATGTTGTCAGTTCTGCCTTCAGGTTTCAGTCTGTCTTTCATTGAAATACATTATTTTACCAAAACATTTTCCTTGAGTGCTTTGAAATGTGCTTTTATTGTTGTTTTGATACATTTTCTTCATTGCAACTGTTTCAACCTATAATTTTAGAGCACTATAGGCACCCCAAGAAAGTATGATTTTAAAACATTGTATTCATTCAGGAATTGTTTATATGGTCAGAAAAAAAAGAAACATTAATATTACAATAAATACCAATAATAATAAACACTAAAATAATAAAAATAACACTTTTCAAACCTCTCCTTATGTCAGTCCGTAGTAATCATCCAATATCTGCGTATTCAATATTTCATTATGTTAAATCACATGTGCTGACAGAATATATAAAAATGTTTGTGAGCACTGAGGAGAACATCTGGAACTAAACTTTGTTCTTCAAACTAGCTCACAAAATATCAGTTTCTTTTTTTCAAAACCTTTTTCACTAATTTTCACTGTATTTATGTTTATTTTCATTTATTAGGTTCAATTTTTGCCAATGTGATTGCGCACAACGAAATTTGACCTCCACATTTAACCCATCTGTGCAGTGAAACACACGTATATAAATATGTTTGTGAACCCTTTAGAATTTTCCATATTTCGGCATAAATATGGCCTAAAACATCAGATTTTCTCACAAGTCCTAAAAGTAGATAAAGAGGCTCAACTAAAGGCCTCTCTCACATTTGCTAATGTTAATGTTCATGAATCCACAATCAGAAAAACACTGAACAACAATGGTGTGCATGGCAGGGGTGCAAGGAGAAAGCCACTGCTCTCCAAAAACTTTTGGCTTAAATGAAAAGCATTATGCTTGGAGAAAGGAAAACACTGCATTCCAGCAAAAGAACCTTATCCCAATCTCAAGAGAAGGTGGGCCATGCAGCAAGACAACAACCTTAAGCACACAAGTCGTTCTACCAAAGAATGTTTAAAGAACAGTTACCGGAAATGTTTAGTTGCAGTTATTGCTGCAAAGGGGGGGTCACACCAGATACTGAAACCAAAGGTTCACTCACAAATATGTCATATTGGATGATTTTCCTCAATAAATAAATGACCAAGTAGAATAGTTTTGTCTCATTTGTTTAACTGGGTTTTCTTTATCTACGTTTACTTGTGTTAAATTTGGCTGATGTTTTAGGTCATATTTATTCTTTTGATTGCAGAACCCTGTGAAAGTTCATATTTAAAGAAATACTTTGGTTTGACATGTTGCTCACTGTGACTGTACCATATACTAACCCTGTGGTATATCAGGACACACAGTTCTGTCCTCTGACTCTGAATGGCCAGAGTGACCAGTCGGTTACTCACTCACACTGGGGCTTTTGTGTGAGCCAGGCATGCAGCATGTGAGAGACCATTGTTCCCTTCTAGTGCTGAGGGGAGCTATTGTGTATGTGTGTGTGTGTGTGTGTGTGTGTGTGTGCGTGCGTGCGTTGTGCGTGCGTGCACATGCTTAGAGCAGAAAGATACAGTATGCACAGTGCACATGGATTTCAGTATTTTTGACTCTAGTTACCAGACTTCTCCACCACCATCAGAATTTTCCACTCCTTCTAGCAGACCTACTTTTATTCTTCCGGCTCTTGGCTCATCTTTCTAATCTTTTCCAAAGTTTGAGCATAAGTCATTGTTATCCTGATGTTTCCACCTAATGAAAAGCAAGACCGGTTCGGATTTCCAGTTTTCAAAATACAGGCAAGTTATCAGTGAAACCCATCTGTGGTAGGGTGTCCTTATTGGTTCATTGGTTATAATAGCTTCAAAGGAAAGAAGGTCATAACTCATTCAGGTCTTGGGAGTTCACAGAGTTACAAATTCTATTAAAGCAACACTTTTTTATTTCTAACAATACATTGAAGTTTGGTCATGGGAACATTATTCCCTGAATTTTTAGAAATTCATAAAAAACTAAGCATGTAATCAAGAAACACTGGCAGTTATGTTTTGTTTATGTTTTGTTTAGAGGTAGAATTCAAAAAGGACAACTTGGTAATATAGAGAACTGATCTGTGTACAAATTAAGCTACATTCTGGATTCATGTAGTTGAAATGTTCAATGAGGAGGTACTAAAGAGTGATATAACTTTGATGCCAAAGCCAAAGTTATGCACTGTTTTCTCTGCTTCAGTGAACTGTGTCTTACTGAAAGGCAATATATAGTAGGCTTCCTGATGGGCGTCTTCACCTACAGCTAACAACTAACTAACTAACTCTCTCTCACACACACACACACACACACACACACACACACACACACACACACACACACACACACACACACACACACAGCTTGTGTTTAGAGCTATACATATTGCTGCTTATGTAGTTGCCATGTAATTGCTGTTTATTTATACTGTTTCCTAAGATGAATCTTCACATAAAAGCAGCTTTGGCATCTCAAGAAAAAAGTGGGATAACTTTAGAATATAACCACATAGTAATAAAACTTCTGAAGAAGAGGATGCCACATTTTCAGATGCACTAAAGTTGTTGGGTTAGGTGGAATCAATGTTCTTATTATAGTTTTCATTTGGCTAGGACAGCCAGGGTTCCGCATTCCTGATTTTGGACTAGATGTCATTCAGCTATAAACCAAATTCTGAGTCTGTATATGAGCAGTCTCCACATCAAAATTTTATTTAAAACATGTCTAAAAGCTGGGAAAACAGAGTGTGAACTTTTCTCTAAGATGAATCATGGTGCAAGGGGCAGAAATCAACGTGAACACCATCTTTGTCTGCAAACGGGATTATGCAATAGCTGAAGTATGTGAAAATCACACCACAACCTCTTCTGGCCTAGTTAATGTATTTCCTGTTCACAAGTGTTTACAACGAAGCCCACCACTCCAGCCTATTCTTATTGATCTCTTTTCCATGTGTATAGTTTTATATTCATCCTCATGCCACAGCCCATTAACTCTATAGTGTAGCTATAGAATGTTTGCAGTTTAATGAGGAAGTGCTTGATTGTTTACAAAGAGTCCCCATAAAAAAATGTCCCGTTTCAGCTGGAGCGTAATAACCAAGCTGACTAAATAACTTAAGCTTTACTGAAACTAAAGCTTGTGCAATGCCTATCAACTCACCACCTTCAATAAAACACCTAAATTTACAGTCTGATATTAATTATGTTGCGCATTGCAAAGCAATGTGCAATATACTGCTATTCGATTTTCATATATTCTTCTTCTTCTTCTTCCGCCGGATTTTTGACGCGCTTCTTGTCCTACAGTTTGAGATATCGACACTGTTCCAACTCCAGCAAAAATGCATGCTCATCTACTGTACTGTACTACTTGACCAATTCGCACTGTTTCGGATACACTATATCAGGGCAGGCCCCCAAGCACAAATTCACTGTTGTTTTGACCCGCACTCCTTTATTTGTCGTTTTATTGCCATCCCTTTTTTGTCCCATTGACTTCCATTCATTTTCACCCATATCAAATTCCAGGCTTCCTTTTGCCAAACAACAATCAAAATTGATATACTACATCATGGCAGGTAACAGAGCTCTAGTGCAGAGCCACACTGACCCGCACTCCTTTTTTTTTGTCATCTTTTCTTCCCTCGTTCCTCCCATTCATTCCCATTCATTTTCACATACATACATACATACATACACATTATACTTATATAGCGCCTTTCTAGACACTCAAGGACGTTACAATCAACACACTTCATATACACACACTTCATATACACATACAGACATGGCAACCACCTCAGATACCATAGCAACCGCCTTGGGGCCAATGGCAACCGCCTTGGGGCCCATAGCAACCGCTTTAGGGGCCCATAGCAACCGCCTTAGGGGCCCATAGAAACCACAGCATCGCCTTATAAACCAGCTGGAATACCTTAGCTTGTGGGCCATGTTAGCAATGTGCAAAAGCCCGTGTTTCCTTCAGGAAATGCACTTTTCTAGTTTTAATTGATGTTTGTTTCTGTATGTGTATGAAAGGTCACACTGTTTAAATAGACACTTGTTTTCATGCAGTCAAGCTAATCTTAGCATGCTAGCCTGTTTAGCTTCAACAGCATAATCCAGTTATATAGCCACTCTAAACAAAATGACTATCTTATTAGGATGAGACTTATTTAAAGCTTGTATAACCTCACAGCTGGAGAATACATTTGTGGCCATTTAGCTGTGCTCACTTCAGGTAAGATAAATGATATAGTTCATTTCTGTTGATATATAAGGTAAGGTAAGGTGACTTCGATCCTCTAATCATGTTCAGGTAGACAACATTATTGCATGAACAGCAGCTTGAAGAACGTACATAAAGAAAGTCTTAAAATGGTGTTTTTCTTTTTTTTTTACCCAATTTTCTCCCCAATGTATTAGCAGCCAATCCATCCATTCATCCATTAGGAATTACTTGTAATGTCCCTGAATCTAGCAGGCTGAAGACTAACATAGGCCTCCTCCAATGCATGTGAAGTCAGACACCGCTTCTTTTTGAACTACTGCCAATACATTGTCACTGGGCAGTCAACGCCCTCAGAGGAAAGAGCAGGATCTTCAGTTCTGACGGATCACCTGGCTGACACCTGAACCAGTCGACATTACTTAGTAGTGCTTGTGAGTGTTAGATGTCTGGCAGAGTCAGGAAGAGTCTGTAGAGACTGTATCTTGTGAGTGTTTTAGAGCAGGGAGTACATTTCAACACGGCAGTTGACCATACTGCTTTATAACTTAATTTATTTTAATATAATCTTCTCCCCGAATAACAAAATAACAAAATAAAATAATCACGAGACCTTAGTAGTTTGAATCTAACCTACACACTGATATATTCTCAGTAGCCTCAAGGGAAGAGTAGTTTTTCCTCCCCTAGAGCAAACTGCTGCCATATCACTTTCTAAGCAAGTTAAACTAGTTAACTACATGGAATGTTGGACCCACCCAGTTGTGTCATCACTTCTGACCTTGGGTCATTCAGATGTCAAATGTGCACAAGCATTAAAAAAATCTGCTTTTGCACAAGTTTAGCATAGAAAACATAACAGATCAGCAGAGACACTATTGCCCAAACACTAGAGCTCTGTAACTGTTCTGCTGTTATGAACACAGAGGTGGGTAATAATACATTAGCAGTTACATAAAAGTTGCTTTTCCCCAAGCATTTTCATATAATTCAGATAATATTCCTACACAGTTACTTTTTACTGTTACACTTCAGCTCTTAACACTTTTGTGGTACACTTATATAGGGCAGCCATGTCCTGGTGTTTAGAGACCTGGTCCCTGGGAGGTCACCGATTTGATTCTTTGGCAGGACATGACTGAAATGCCCTTGAGCAAGGCACCTAACCTCTACTCCCTGGGCACAATGGATAGGGCTGCCCACCGCTTTGGGCATGTGTGCTCACTGACCCCTAATGTATTCACTAGTTTGTGTATGTGTGCAGTACCAGTGCTAGGCATGTGGGTGCCCTAAGCACAAATTCTTTGTGTCCCACAACCTACCTCCCTCTTAAGTCTCCACCGCACATCATCCACGTGGGCGGAGCGCCGACCCTGTATGTATGTTTCACTTCAAGAACTGGTTAAATGTGCATGTCAAATTCTTCTGTGTGCAAGCACGTTGGCCAATGATTGTGCACATTTTTAGTTTCATAGTTTTATTTAGTTGCTAGTAACGAGTGAAGTCAAATGCTTTTTACAACTGATGTCACAAAGCAGCTTTACAGGTTTTATAATAACAAAACACCAAATCCTCAGTGGCAAGACTCACATGTGGGACCCTTCCTCCTCTGGTCAACTAATTATAAGTCCTTCATGCAGTCGCATAATCCTATGATGCTGTTGAAGTGTTCAGGTGTACTGATATGGTGACAGTAGTGAAAGATTAATAATAATAATAATAATAATAATAATAATAATAATAATAATTATTATTATTATAATGCTAGCAGCCAGTAAAGACTATATAAACTTGAATGTGGTCAGTATTGTAGGGAATCTGGAGCAGGTCACAGTAACTAATAGTTACTAATTCATTCTATTGGGTTTGATTCATTATTTGCAGTTGGTAACACTAGATTTGGTTCCTTTATGGCAGATTCTAGATATACTATAAAGTTTTAAGTTACTCTAAGTTACCTTTTCTTTAGTCATTATTTCAAATATGGGTTTACCAGTTCCATGTGTCTGTGATATTGATCACATTTCATTGCTAGAAGAGTATACAAACCGGATTCCAAAAAAGTTGGGACACTAAACAAATTGTGAATAAAAACTGAATGCAATGATGTGGAGGTGCCAACATCTAATATTT
>BRDA01065280.1:0-20370 GCA_036984385.1 Crenuchus spilurus
AAAAAGAGAATATTTCCTCTTTAATAGGCCTCCTCTGACTGTATTTGCTGCTAACCACAAAAATTTTCCCCTTAAATAGAAATTGCAGCAGTTTTTGACTGCTGTGTGCCATTTCAGCATCTATCCATTGCACTCAAAATAGCCCTTAATTTAATGACAGCACCTTGTTGTGAATCAGCTCAAACTCTCAGACGTACACCGACCAGCCACTATATTAAAAACACTTCTTTGTATTTACTCTCAATGTCCATCCCCGGATGTGGGCCACTTCTGGCTGAGAAATGGCACTGCTGGCCCACTGTCGGCACTGGCAAACTTCATGTGAGCTAAATGTGGCCCTTATATTGAAAATACACATTTGGCCCACATGTACCATAACAGATGTGGCCCACTTCTGGCAGAGATACGGCAGTGTTACCTACATATGAGCCATTAGTGGCCCACATATTAAAACACCTATTTGGCCCACATGTTCTAAAACAGATGTGGGCCACTTCTGGCAGAGATACGGCAGTGTTACCTACATATGAGCCATTAGTGGCCCACATATTAAAACACCTATTTGGCCCACATGTTCTAAAACAGATGTGGGCCACTTCTGGCAGAAATATGACTGTGTTACCTACATATGGCTGATATGTGGCTGTAATCTGGCATAAATGTGGCCCACATCTTGCAACAGGGAGCGGTCCGCCTAAGTGCAGTCAATACGGCAAGTGGCCCAAATGAAATGGGGGATGTGGGCCACATGTGGGCCAGAATAATTTTGCTATCTGGGTTTTAACTCCACTGACCATAAAGATAAACTTACAGACTCTAGTCCATCTGTATACTTTGTTATCCTTCTTTCACTCTGTTCTTCAATGATCAGGACCCCCACAGAGCCGGTGTTATTTGGATGGATTATCCTCAGTGCTGCAGTGACACTGATGTGGTGGTGGCATGTTAGTGTGTTGCACTGGAACGAGTGGATACACCAGAGCTGCTGGAGTTCTTAAATGCTGTCCACTCTCACACACACCTACACTGTTGGTCCACCTTGTAAATGTGATGTCAGAGACAGTAGTAGCTCAGAGGATGGTACCTGTAGGACAATGTTGGCTGGATATTTTTCAGTGATGGGCTATTCTTAGTCCAGCAGTGACACTGAGGTGTTTAAAAACATCAGCAGCTCTGCTGTGTCTGATCCATTCTAACACACACTAACACACCACCACCACATCAGTGTCACTACAGTGCGGAGAATGATCCACCACCAAAATAATAGTTGCACTGTGGGGGTCCTGATCATGGAAGAACAGGGTAAAAGGAGGCTAATGAAGTATACAGAGAAACAGATGGACTACAGTCTGTAACGGTAGAACTACAAAGTGCAGCTATAAGCTCAGTAGAGATGATACAATTGACAATTAGTGGACAAGTTTTAATGTTTTGGCTGAATAAGGAATACAGGTTGTACTTACTGTTCAGTTTATCAAACATATACCTTATATTCTCCGCATTATGAGCTCTGTCTACCTTATACAGGTGCATGTAAAAAAAAAAGAATATCATCAAAAATTAATTTATATCAGTAATACAGTCCAAAAACTCATACAGTATACAAATTCATTACACACAGAGTGTGTATTTCAAGTGTTTATTTCTTTTAACCCTGTGGAGTCTTAGTAGTTTTCAGAAGCTCTGATGTAGTCTGACTTTTTTACAAATTACACCCATTTAAAATTATTTTTTTCAAAAGTGTTACACAGGCTTTTGTTCAACACAAACTCAGCAACAACAGTGTCAAAACAGTAAGAGTGTCATAAATCTATATTTTAATTAAAACTGCTCTAAACTGATATATTGTGAAAAAAAACACTCTAAACATTTCTAAATTCTGAATAAAACTGAATACACAGAGGTATTGGCTACACACTGCTCATTACAGTCTTTAGAAATTGTATGTGGTTTTATTTCTACAGCTTAACTAATGTGAGGTGACACTGTGTTTTCCTCATTCAGAGGTTCCTAGATTGAATATTTATGAGATAGGTGTGAACACTCAGGTGTTCATGTTCATCTCAGGTGAGAGGTCTTTGTTCAGATTCACATTCCAGTAATCTACCTTGGAAATTACCATATCATTATTATATGAATGACGGATCACTCTGAAAAATGTGTCTCTGCTTATTTAAGCTCCTCTCACAAACATATATATATATATATATATATATATATATATATATATATATATATATATATATATATATCAGTTCAAGACATACATATTTGAAAAGTATGCCCTTTAAGCTTTTTGGGTTATATTTTGGTTTGTGTCTGGAATAAAATCTTGCAAAGTTATATAAGTGTTTTTTCTGAATTTTTGTTAATATTCCACCAATGGGAGAGCCGACTCCAGAGGATTAATGTTGATGATTATGGCCGACAGCCAATGAAAACCCAACAGTCAGTATCTCAAAACATTTGAATAATATATCAGACCAATTCAAAATGATGTTTAATACATAAATGTTGTTCTACTGAACAGTACAGTATATACACTCAGTACTTGGTTGGGGCTCCTTTTGCATAAATTACTGCATCAGTACAGCATTGCATGGAGGTGATCAGCCTGTGGCACTGTTGAGGTGGCATGGAGGTGATCAGGCTGTGGCACTGTTGAGGTGGTATGGAGGTGATCAGGCTGTGGCACTGTTGAGGTGGTATGGAAGCCCAGGTTGCTTTGGTAGTGGCCTTCAGCTCGTCTGCATTGTTGGGTCTGGTGTCTCTCATCTTCCTCTTGACAGTAGCTCATAGATGCTCTGTGGGGTTTAGCTCAGGTGAGTTTACTGCCCAGCACAGTGATACTGTGGTTATTAAACCAGGTGTTGTACAGTTGGCAGTGTGGGCAGTGCCAAGTCCTGCTGGATAAATTAAATCTACATGTCCATAAAGCTTGTCAGCAGACGGAAGCATCAAGTGCTCTAAAATGTCCTGGTAGATGGCTGTGCTGACTTTGGACTTGATATAACACAGTGGACCAACACCAGCAGCAACTTTAACTACAACTTTAGCTACAATATGTACCTGTAGACCAACAAAGAGAACTAGGATGCTAATAAAGTGATGATACTACAAAGTTGTATACTCGTTGTATCTTGTCCTATTCAGTATTCATTAAAGTCTGACCAGCAACAATTTGACTGATCAGCACTCTGGCTACAGCTTAGACAGCATGATTTAGATTTTGCATATGCCTGTGAAGTTTTCCACTTTGGTATCCATCAATATTCCCTGCCATCCATCACTTTTCACTGTAAGTATTCAACCTTAACGTATAATATTCAATAGCATGTATAATCATGCAAGAAATTAAAGGAACATGAAGATGGTTTCATCACAGAGAACACAATTCTACACCTTTTAATGCACATTTACTGTAGGTTTAGTACATTTGGGAAGAATAATTCACAAAAAATGAACAATTTGACCAGGGATGTCTAAACTTTTGCCTTCCTAAAGAACTAAAGAATTTACACTTTTAAGCAGTTTGCACTTCATGGGTGAATTACAATGATTCACACAGACATGTTTTACATGAATTACACATTTACTTTTAATTAAATAAATATAAAAAATGTATAGACTACCGGCCAAAAGTTTTAGAACGTGTCTGGTCTGCGCCTAGTTGGTCTTACAGTAAGATAATGACCCAAAACATCAGTCCAAGCTCTGCCAGAACTACCTCAGGAAAAAACAACAAGATGGTCAGCTTGAAAACATGGAGTGGAGCACAGTCTCCAGACTTAAACCCCATCCAGCTGATTTGGGATGAAGTGAAAAGCAAAGCAAACCTACAAGTGCCAACATTTATGTGATGTTCTGCAGCAGATTAGTGAAGAACTGTCTGAAGAATGTTTGATGTCTGTTGTAGAAAGAATGTCACGAGTGTGTTCAGCTGTTGGTGGTATCTCACGTCTATTTGATCACATGACAGTGTGTTTGATTACATGAACAAAATGGAATTTAATGTAGAATAACTTAACATTTTCCATGACAATACAACAGAACATTCTGCTTTCTATCCATTTCGAGAGTCAACAGCAGCCTTTAAACTGCCTGTCAACAACTTGTGGGAGACACTGAAACTGCTCTGTCCTACCTCTCCCTTCTACCCTAGTAGACTGAGTATCTAGAGCAGCAGCATTTGTGTGTTAGCCTTTAAACAGCTAGAACTTTCTTCTGTCATCAAAGAACGTTCTCCCAAAGAAGATTCGGGGTGAGCCCAAACTTTTGAGTGGTGTTGTAAAGTGATATACAGTGTTAATTATTTGAAAGCTTTCTTTCATGTAGGCCTCACTGTTAAATTCTCCTCGTGCTGTGGCTGTTCTATTAGAGGAGACGTGGTATTAGACATCACACAGCGAGAGTTCACAATCCTCGTGAGCTTCTGAGCAACATCAAAACCTGCGGCGATAATCAAGCGAAAGCCACTTTCCTTAGAAAAGCCTGTGCGCATGTATGGAGGTGCCGCTGACTAAACGAACTCGCGAGCTCAGGTGTCATGCTGTCAGGAGCTCGGGCTGCCTTAAGTTGCAGCAGAAAGCAGGCTTTGAATCCTGCACGTTTGTTTGGCTTTGAGTTCGCTTCGCTATTTATCAGAAAGTCAGGGATATGACTCGCTCGCGGAGGAGAGAAGAGGGAAATTCTCAAATCTTAAACGCGTGTGCCTATACCCCCGGCAGCCTGTTTGTGAACAGAGGCGTAGGGGAGAGGAATTAGAGGAAGGTATAAACGGGCTGTTTGTTGCCTGTGTTATTTTTTTCATGCGCACACCTTTGGAGCGCTCCGCTCGCGCTTTGGTCTCATGCTTTGAAGACTGAGAGCATCTTTTTGAAGACAAAAATACAAAGTGTTTGTTTTACATTTAAGTAGATGCCTCCGCAGCATGTGAGGCCTCTTCTTTGCACACATATACACACACTTACATATATGCACACACAATCTTCCCAGTTTGATGGTGCCAATCCAACTCTATGTGTACAGATCATCCACAACAGGTGGGGTATATAAGGCAGCAAGTGAAGAGTCTTTCCTTAATGTTGATGTGTTGGAAACAGGCAAAATGGACAAGCATGACTTTGACAACCTTCGGTTTTGGGAATCCCCTGAATCAAAATGACACAAATGGAGAGCACTTGAGCAAGGCATCTAAGCCCAAACTTGCTCCGCCGGGCCCAATGGATAGGATAGCCCACCACTCTAGGCAAGTGTCCTTTAGTGTGTGTATGTGTTTCACTGCACAGATGAGTTTAATGTAGAGGTCAAATTCCTCTGGGAATGACAAGCGGTGGGCAACCCTATCCACGGTGCCCAGGGAGCAGTCGGGGGTAAGGTACCTTGCTCAAGGGCACTTCAGTCATGACCTGCTCTGGGATCGTACCAGATCCCGAATCACCAGGTCACAGCTGCTTCTCGTCTATCTGGTGCTCTACACTGAAAATAATCCCAAGAAAAAACAGGGTTGTATGTTACAAGGCTCACTGATGATCATAGATAGTGAATGATAGCCCCTCTGGCCCAATCTGACTATGTAAATATGGACGTTCAACACTAATTAGTGCATAGCTATGCATTTTGTAACTGTTTCTTGTGAATGATCTACTGTCATGAAATTCAGCTCTATTACAAATTTGGGCTCAGTGGACTAAGGTCCAGAGTTTGAATCTCGGTCATGCTGCATGCCATCAGCATCTGGAGCCTGACAGAGCAAAATTGGCCATGCTCTCTCCGGGTGGGTAGATGGTGACTTCTACCCATCACTACTACCATGCAAAGTGTTCTGGCTCAGGTGTCTGTTAGCTGATACATCAGAGCTGGAGATCCTGTGCTTTCTTTTGCTGTGATGGCAGCAGCAGTTGGAAAAGAGGTGAAGCCTGACTTCACATGCATCAGAGGAGGCTGTGCTAGTCTTCACACTCCTAGAGTCAGGGACATTACAAGTGATTGGAAGAGTCCTAGCAAAAGGGTGTGTCAGTTTTAGGCAGGCTAGCCTTCATTCCCACACTCAACTATAGGCTAGCTGTTTAGAGCAATTTGGAACTTCAAAAATACTGAAAGTTGGTCAAAGCAAAGACAACCATTGATAGTTTCATTACTTTCCAAGACTCATTGATGATTAGCCTGTCTGGTCCAAAACAGTAGAGCTACATGGTCATAGTCCTTCATAGTCCTTGACTTTTATAAACCCATACAGAACTAATTTAATCTCTTTGTCTTTTTAGTAATGATTGCCTACTGGTCCTTCCTGACACTGCTGGAGGTTCCAACATGCTGGAGGTTGATGATGGCAATATGGATGGATACCTGTCTGGTCTGATGATGCTCTAATATCTGTTCTTTCTGGTTTCCTTCCTTCCAGCCAGCTCATCTGAATGCCAACTCAATGCAAATATTCATGTTTTCTACTGCACTCAGCCTAATTGTTTCTGTTTGCTGTTTGTTTTCTTCTCTCTTTTCTGAGGAAATGGCCACTGAAGGTATTTGATGGCTGAATTCTCCTGCAGTCCGCAACAGACCACCAGGTCCACTACACCTACTGCGGTCAATTCCTTCTGCTCCAGAGTGGGTTTTCCTGCGGTTGACACCAGACCTGCTGCTCTCTTACATCTACTACTAGCAATGATCGGACTGAAGCTCTAATGCTACTTCATTTTAATTATGATACCCAACATGGATGTAATGATCACTGTTATTAATATCATTCTTGTTTTACACTACAGCACAATGTCAGACTTAACTTATGATGTAAATCTCTATCAGTAGTTTGATCGGAGGAGGATGGATCCCCTTTGTGAGTCTGGTTCCTCCCAAGGTTTCTTCCTCCAGCCTTGAGGGAGTTTTCCCTTGCCACTGTTGCCTTCGGCTTGCTCACATCAGGCTTAGATTCAAATTGTTTGATACTAATTATGTAGAACTGCTTTGTGACCACGCCCGTTGTAAAAAGCGCTATATAAATACATTTTGATTGATTTGATTGATGGACAGCTACTGAAACCCCTGACTGATGAGATCTCTGCATGATGTGGTTACTGCCTACCTTAGACCAGCTGCTTATCAAGCAACTATGACCTGCTTCAGGTTGGCTGTACTAGATAGTTCTGCCGGAGTCAATCCTTGACTTTATAAAACCAAACAGAACTAATTCAATCTCTTTCCAAGTTTTTCCAAGTGAGTGAATGCCCACCGGTCTGGCCCAACACTGATGGAAGATTGAATACTATCTCTGCATGATGCCAATTTAAACCAGCTGGCCACCAACTAGTGTGACCTGTTCTAGATGCCCAACACTACTGACCACATTCAAGTTTATATGGACTTTACTGACTGTTATCTTTATTATTATCATCATCATTATCATTCCTGTTATGTCTTTGTAATTAGTAGACCAGAGGAGGATGGGTCCCCCATGTGAGTCTGGTTCCTCCCAAGCTTTCTTCCTCCAGCTCTGAGAGTCACCGTTGGCTTGCTCACTGGGGATTTAGTGTTTTGTTATTACTAACCCTGTAAAGCTGTTTTGTGACATCACTTTTAAAAAGTGCTTTAGAAATAAATTTTACTTGACTTGACTCCAGATTAGCAACCTGCCCTGCACTACTGACCACACTGAAGTTTATATGGACTCTAATTGCTGCTGCCATTATTTGTATTATTACTATTTTAGTGCCATTATTACATTACTGTCATCATATCAGTATGCCTGGATGCTATATAAATACATTTGACATGACTTGACTAGCACAAAGTGCTGTAAAAGGTGTCATAGTGCTTACTATGTGCAGTGTGACCTACAATACACCTTCACTAGGCTTGTGAGCATTAGAACTGGGCCATGGAGCAATGGAAGAAGGTGGCCAGCTATGATAAATCATGTTTTCTTTTACATCATGTTGACAAGCAGGTACAGGAGCATCGCTTGCTATGGGAAGATGGCTGATGCTTGTGATGTTCTGCTGGGAAACCTTGGACCCTGGACACAGATGTTATGGATGTTACTTTGTACCGCCTACCTTTAGAAATAATGTAAATCCAATTAATCTGTTCCAGATACAAATATTAACAAAAATGTATCTTTCTCGAGGAACCTCTTGCTTTTTCTCTCGGTTCTTGGTGCTTTTGGACTGTGTCAGGTTTATGTTCTGTTTTTAGAGCATGCCATTGTTTTCCCTTCTTTTGTACTGGGCAGTCTTTGTTTTGTACACCCGTTCTCAGTCGCTTTTTGTTTTAGCACCCATTATCAGGCGGTATCGCTGTGTGCCGTTGCTTTAGTGTGATGTGTTTTTGTTTCGAGTGCTATTATTCGGATGGCTCTCAAGCCTTTTGTTTTTTGTGAAGCTGTTTAACTTCTGTCTGCTCTGCGCTTGGTTCCACTCATAAGTCTGGGTACAGTCCCTTAACAATTCTTGCCTTTACCGAGGACTCTTCTTGGCGTATGGAAATGTGTCCAGAGAGGTCTGTTTCTGGTGCACTCAATAAACAAGCACAGAAAACAAGGGAAAAACAGTAGCATAGGTTTGTGCAGGGTGATGCTCACTCAACAAGAAACCTAAAAAAACAGACAAACACCAGAATGAATGACGAACATGTGGGTGAATGCTTTGTTTTGAGTCACATAGACACACTGATGAAAACTGGGTGAATGAACGATAACTGAGACAAAATTTCCCCCAAAAAAGTTGATGATAACCAAAGCAAACAATAACCTGCATTCATGGTGATGGTATTCCCTTAGGGCAGTGCCTTCTTTCAGCAGGACAGTGTGCCCTGCCACCTTATTGTTCAGGAATGATTTGTTGAACTCGACTTGGCCTCCAGATTCACCAAATCTCATTCCAAACAAGCATCTTTTGGGAGGTGCTGGGGAAGTAAGATCCACAGCAGTTCCACCTCAGGTCTTGGGGAGTCCATGCTTTGATGGATCAGAGATGTTTTGATTGAACACGAGGGATCCAAAGTACATAATGTTATGTTATGGCTTATACACACACGTACACACACCATGATGTCTATCAAGAGTATTGCTGAGGTTGCATATGCTAATTCTCAGGCATACTCATTCATACACATTCATCAACAAAACACCTCAGTCTTTCTATCATACACACACTCACACAGCATCCCTCTATTAGATGAAATCTTTGGTCTTATTTATAACATAACACAGTAAGTCACACTGTGTTTATGTGTATGTTTTGAGTATAATGATGAGGTAAGAGCAGAACTTAGCAATTATAATTAACAGAATGCTCACATATGGATATTTCACTACAGCATTTGACTTTTTATTATTTGCAGAACATGACATTAGTGTAGACTAAACAGTCTGCTAGCAGGTTATATATAGGCTGTAGCTGACAATCGGAGACAGATGTTAAGTTCAAATATTTTCCTCAAGCAGTCACTGAACACTTCAACATACAAAGGAAACATATTTTACTTAAATCATCTCAACTTACTGTATTAAAGGTGCATATATAATGTGGTGCTCTACTGATATTACATGTACTTATCTCATGAACAGCAACACCCCCAAATAATCTGATCTAGCTGGTCATAATGAGCAAAATATCCAGAAATCCGACTGAAATTCCTTAAAAATGTGGCTTTAATCCGATTAAAGTGATCTGATATCCACAAAAAAATAAAATTATCACCTCCTCATTCAAGCCATCCGTGCAGTGATACACACACATAAAACTAGGGGGCAGTGAGCACACATGCCCGATGCAGTGGCAGCCCCTATACTTAGCACCCTGGAAACAGTTTGGGGTTGGGTGCCTTGCTCAAGGGCATTTCACTCGTCCTGCCAGGG
This sequence comes from Crenuchus spilurus, assembly GCA_036984385.1. Lineage (NCBI taxonomy): Eukaryota > Metazoa > Chordata > Actinopteri > Characiformes > Crenuchidae > Crenuchus > Crenuchus spilurus. Next base: position 9,854 of record BRDA01065280.1, read on the forward strand.
GATTGAACCGGCAACCTTACGGTCACAAGACACCAGACCATGGCTGCCCTGAATAAAGGTTGTGCTTCCATTAGTTTCATGCAAAGAATGAATGTCTACGTAACTTGCTTTTGGTAAAGTCCTTGATACTATGTGGATTCTGGAATTATTCAACAAAATGTGCTGCACTGGATTATAGAAACATACACACAGTATATCACACAGATATTGCAAGACCTCTAGGAATCATTTAATGTCCAAACCAGCTGCTTTAACCTCAACATAGACTCTCAGGGTTTCGATGTCGCAAACACATACATGTGACCCGCATCCCTGGCCACGCCCCCAGCCTCGTCTATGTCTGTCACGTGTTCTGTGTATGTTTACATGTTGTGAATTCGGTCATGTCTCATTCACGCCCCCTAGTCACATCGTGTCATGTTTCATTGTATGCACCTGTATCTTGTCTGCTCACAGCCGTCTCTCCTCACGTCGTGATTAAGTGTGCTTTAAAAGCCTTCCCAGTGTGTCAGTCTTTGTCCGTCATTTTATTGTCACTGTAGAGTTTGTACGTCATCCTTGTTACAGAGAAGTTCACGTTTGTGTTTGTGTTCACAGTCATAGTATCTTGTCTAATAGTCACATTCATTTGATCAACACTGCCTTCCAGCAGTTCTGACGATACACATTAAATATCCAATTGTATAAGAAAAATTAACTGCAACATCAATAAGGCTGATTGAGATAAGCCCAAAACAGACATAACATTTTCATACTTAACATGTGCTTCTTTATGATTTTGTATATATTTGGATCAGCGATGGCAGGATTTGACTGCATTCAGTCCTTTAGTGAGGTCAGGAGGTTGGATGATCACCAACCCACCTCATCCCCAACTCATTCATGAAAGGACTAGCATAGGTTCTGTCATGAGACTTCATTTATGACTCTGACCAATCAGAGTTCTCCAATTGCATATATAAAGAAATAACCTCCATCCTTCCTCTGCTGCTATCAGTTGCTGATGCTCCCTTCCCCACCACCATCAGTGCAGTCCCGGGCCTGTTGTCTAGGGGCTGCCTCTGCCCCCTACCTTCCTTCAACTCGGCAGGACCTCCTATGGCCTGATGCTCCAAAACCAGGACCTGTACAGCAGAAAAACTTTCTGTCCTTATTCATTTCTTATGTATCGATTTTTCAGTTAAATCTGTGGCATTCAAATCACAGCTCAATGCTGAACGTCTTTATATCCCTCTACCCCACACCTGGCATTAGACATGGTGCCAACAGGTTTGTGCTTTTCTGCTCCAGAGACTCATATTATACTTCTCTACACTGCATTTGTACATCAGTATGAGCAAACTTAAAGCAGCTGAATGCATTCATTACAAGGGGTGTCCACAAACATTTGGACATAGTGTGTACAGGTTTAGTAATGATGCTCTTCTATAAATTAAACTCTCTGGCTTCTGTAGAAGAAAGTAATGAAGATCTACCTCACTGGTATAGTTTGTGATAGCCAATCCGGTTCTTCATCACTGGTCAGGTTCTGACTGCAGAGCCACACTGGGCTTGACATTTTTGGGACTCTTATCCTAAAAGTGTACCTGATACACTCATGCCAGCTTCACATCAGTGTCACTGCTGGTCCACTACACAAATAGTATGAGATCAGTGGAGCTATAAAGGGGGTGGAGCTAATGAAGTGGTCAGTACGTGGGCGGACAAGATAGAGGTTTTAAATAAAGTGGACTGTGAGTGTAGAGGTGGAGGCTGTACTGAGACTTGATGTAAAGTCTCTATCTCTCTCTCTCTCTCTCTCTCTCTCTCTGTCTGTCTCTCTGCCATTTTGGTTTCCTCAGCCTTTCATATTTCTCTCAGTATTCTCCTCTTTTCTCCCTGTCCCATTCTCCTCTGCCCCATCCTCCCTTCAACTGTTCTTCTGACTTCTGCTTCTATCTTCTTTTCTCTTTCTTATCGCAGCATCTGTAATGTTTCTCTTTGTAATCTCCCTGTTTCTCTTTCTGTTCTCTAGCTCTTCATTTCGCCATTTCTCTTTCTTCTCGCCATTTCTGTTTTCCATTTCGCTTTCATCTATTTCTCTCACTCTCACTCCTCCTCTTTTTTTGGTTTGAGGACTGTGTGTGTGTGTGTGTGTGTGTGTGTGTTGGCCGTGCAGCTGCAAAAGGCCTCAGCTCAGAGAGCTGACGAGATGTGACAGCTTTGGATATCTTTCACTGGCACTGACAGCTGACAGATGGATACCACTCACACACACTGGAGGGGAAAAAGACAGAGAGAAAGAGAGAGAGAGAGAGAGAGAGAGAGAGAGAGAGAGAGAGAGAGAGAGAGAGAGAGAGCCCTGAGGAGGATTCTCTAGCATTAGTCTCTGTTCATAGGGCCAGCGTTTGATTGAGTGCTGGCGAGAATAATAAACCCTCCTCTAGCCAATACTGTGCCAAGATTTCTTTTTTTCCCTTTTTATTCCCTCCATCCCTTCTCTCCTCCTCCCTCCCCCTTTTCTCTCCTCTCTGCATACCATCATCTTTATTGTTTCTCTTGAATTCACTTTTCCACCCTTCTACCTCTCTCTGGTACTCTCTAGGCACCTTCCCTCTTTCTCGCCGTCACTGCCCACCTTATACATATTTCTTCTATGTCACATACGTTTGCTTTACGTTCACAGGGTTCAGCATCAACTCCTTACATTCAGAGGTTCATCACATCCTTATTTTCTAAGATATGTGCAAAAGGGAGGAGCCGAATGAAAGGTGAATCCATCTTCTGTCTACTCAGGTTGTTCATTTCGGCCTATTTTGAGCTGGCAATTAAATATTTTGCTGACATCTTTTTGGAATATGCATTAAAAATGTTGTTTTTATATTGATTTTTGGTTGCAACCCTAATTTGTTTAGTTCTAAACAAATAGAACTGAGCACTCAGTGAATGGCGGCATCTTGTGGCAGACATCTGAATTGCAAGAGGCAACTACATAAAGTCCCTTTAGTGCTGTGCAGCACTAAAAATTCTTGGACAAAAATAATCACTTTGTAGTGTTGGGCACTAAATTATAAGCTTGTGTTATTACATTACACATCATAAAACACATTTTCTGCTCATTTGAAGGGTTTTATAAGAAACAACACAATGTATTAATTTAATTCAGTGAAAGTTGAATGTACAGTCTTTGTACATTAATGTAGCAAGATTTAATTTGGAGTGAATGTTCACCATTTCTGTTAGTCCATTCTTCATGAACTGATCACACAATGTGAAGAGCAGCTGGCATTTTCAAATGGTGTAAAAAAAGAAAAGTAAAAAAAAAGAAAAGAAAAGAATGAGGCTCTGAGGATTCATACAAGAGAAATAATGTGTGTAATGTAATAATTTTATTATGGTAATCCAGGCTGCGCTCACTCAGATTGGCAATGTTTTTACATCTATATATTTAATTATCATGCAAAAGGCATCATATGGTAACCTGACTGTATTTTCACCTCTGACACATGTGACTTGATGTTTTTTGGCTGAGGCTCTGTCACATTTGGCTCGGTTTTTTACACATACACTCATCTCCATCTCTCTCTCTCTCTCTCTCTCTCTCTCTCTCTCTCTCTCTCTCTCTCTCTGGCTTAATTGAGGTGGCTTTCTCGATGCTAGCTCGCAGCCATCAAGCTAGAGACACATTGCCATCAAACGCCGCCATCATCGCTGGCCTGTCACCCCCTGTCTGTCAACCGTTCCTTAGCAACCACAGAACATGAGATGGAGGGATGAGGAAGGGGGGCCTAATTTGAGCCATCCAGCAATCCAATCTGCTTCAGATTTCAGCGACAACAAAGCATTATCTGCACTCCAGTCAAAGGGCACATTCACTCCACTGCCAAAAGACGCACGGCTGAAGAACAAGAGATGGCCGTTCGAGAGGTTTTTTCTGGCGTTAAAGGTTGGGGGGGAGTGTTTAATGAAGACTGCCAAGAGGGGAGCCAAATGAAGAGAGAACGACAAGAGAAAGACTAGTGAACAAGGGGTAGAAACTGTGTTTAAACTGCTTAACCCCTTAAATGCTTACACACTGTGACTAGCTCTGGACATTTCATATCATCATAATCACAATTAAGGATGCACCGAATATTCTGCCACCAAAAGAGCAAAAATAAACACTTTCAGTGTTTGACTGAATAAGTGAAAAGGCAGAATCATTTATACAAAATAATGGTGTTTTTAATGACACTGTTCACCTTTTCTAGTTCCTGGCTGTAGACGTGAGACAGTGTCGCTTTACTGCAGTAAAGTTTAATATTGGACATTAGTTTTGTTCAGAATTGTGCTTTTCCGCACCAACACAACACAGATTCACCAGAACAGTTACAGTTTGGTGCTAAAATGGAAGAAGACAACAAACTACAAGCACAACCTTCACTAAACTACACTTGTTATGATGAAGCCAGAATACAGCCGCTTAGCTTTGTGTTTGTGCTCCAGTGGCTGCAGTGTTAGGGATCGTCTCACAATTAGCAGAAGAAATGTGAAGTGTTTCAGTGTCTGTAGCCAATGACACTCACATTAAACACACAACACATTCATGTGACTTACATCATTCATTTTAGACATTTTCATCATTTTATTAAATATTAGTAATAATCTAACATACATGCATCTTCACATATATTCATACATTATTGTCTTGTGCCATTTTTTAAACATTTTTAAATATACAAATATAAAAGAGTAGTCAATTAAACTCATGCTATTAAACCCAATAAATATAACTTAATACCACTGATTATCTTTTAACTGTGATGCATGTGAAGGTCTTGGATATACACAATATGTCCTATATGTATATATGTATTAATATATGTATAAATATATGTTTGTGGACACGCCTTCTAATGACTGTACTTAGCTACTGTTAAGTTGCATCCATTACTGATACAGATACACACACACACACACACCTTGTCTAGTCCCTGGAGAGAAGTACTGCCAATAGAATAGGACTATCTGGAGCAGATAAACATGAACCTGTTGGCACCATGCCTAATGCCTTGTCTGTGCTTGGGAGTTATAAAGCCCTCCACAATTGAGCTGTGTAGCAGTGGAACTGTGTTTTCTGGAACAATGAAGACCCATCCAGTAATTTTGGGATCCTGAACTCTTGTACATGCAGTCAAATCCTTACAACAATGATCCTTAAAATGCTCCAAACTTAAAGGATCTGGTGCTAAAGTCTTGATGCCAGATACCACAGGACATCTTCAGAGGTCTTGTAGAGTTCATGACTCACTGGGCCAAAAGTGTTTTTGTGGTGCAAGGAGGGCCAACAGTATATAAGCCATAATAGCATTGTGGTGTTAATGTTATAGTTAATTGGTGTATTGTCATAGTCTGCATTCTATTACTTCTATAGTACTGACTAATTCATAATACTTACTAGTACTAAATACTAACAATCACTTTTAATGTATAACTCAATAAGTCTTCAAGGATTGAGTAGTGAGTAACTGTGTAGAAGTCAATCTGCAGTACTGACGAGCATCTAATAGTAATAAAAACAAATCATATGTGCTCACAAAAGCAATGATCACAGCACTGAAGGCATCAGTGAAGATGTTAGAGGACAATAAAGGAGATAGGGATGAGGGATTTCTTTTTCTTTTTTTCCCAGAGTGCTCCATTTTCTCTGCTCCAGGAGGTCCAACGTGTGGAAGGATGCCAGAGAATTTGCCCCATGGGCCCCGGCAGTCTGTCGAGCTGCTCCAGATAGGAGCCGATAGGGGCCGATCTGAGCTGCACCGCCCCACAGTGGGTGGGGCTTGGGGCCTATAGACATACGCTCGTCTGCATAGAGCATCCCAAAGCATCAGAATGCCTCCAAACCGTAGCATGTAAAATGTACCATGGCATGTGGGATCTCCAGCAAATTAAAATTCAGGGCAATTTGCTTTTCAGTAAAAATGATGTACACAATCACATACAAATGACATACAGTGGCTTGCAAATGTTTGGGCACCCCTGGTCAAAATGACTGTAAATGTGAACAGATAACAGCAGAGGTCTCAGACCTTAATTAGCCTGTTTAGGGTTATGACTTGTTCACAGTAGCTGTTAGGAAAGGCCAGGTGATGCAAATTTCAAAGCTTTAGAAATAAACAGGCTCCTCTAACCTTGTCCCAAAAAACAGCAGCCATGGGTTCTTCTAAGCAACTGCTGAGTACTCTGAAATTTAAAATTGAGGCCCACAAAGCAGGAGAAGGCTATAAGAAGATTTTAAAGCAATTTTGCTGCTCATAGGTAGCAAATCAGAACCCTCACTTGACTGCAAAAGACTTTCAGGAAGATTTAGCAGACACTGAAGTTGTGGTGCATTGTTCTACTGTTCAGCAGCACCTGCACATGACCTTCATGGAGGAGTCATCAGAAAAAAAAATCTCCTGCATCCTCACCACAAAATACAGCATCAGAGGTTTGTAAGAGAACATGTAAACAAGCCTGGTGCATTCTGAAAACTTGTCCTGTGGACAGATGAGTTTAAAGTAAATTTTTTTGGTATGAGAAGTATTTTTGGTTAAAAAAAAGGGTACAGAAAAGAACACCTCTCCAACCTTTAAGCATGAGGGTGGATCAATCATGAATTAGGGTTGTGTTGTAACTAATGGCACAGGGTACATTTCACGAGTAGAAGGAAGTATAGATCCAATCGTATTCCAGCAAATTCTGGCAGCAAACATAAAACAAAAGAGTTAAAAGTTAAAAGAGGACGGCTTCTACAAATGAATAATGATCCTAAACACACCTCAAAATCAAGTCACAAGCTAAAGGTGTTATTATGGCCCTCACAATCCCATGATCTGAACATTGTTGAAAATATGTGGATAGACCTCAAAAGAGCAGTGCATGCAAGACGGCGCAGTGATCTCACAGAACTGGAAGACTTTTACAAGGAAGAGTGAATGAAAACACTTGGCTGGCTACAAAAAACATTTGCAAGCTGCAATAATTAGCAAATGGTGTGCTACTAGGTACTAACCTAGGTCCCCTAAGTTTTAATGTTTTGTTTGAAAAACACTGATGTAGCATTGTCCAGCATGCAGTTCTATTTTCCTGTCAGCTGGTGATGTGGTTTTCAGAGTCCTGCTTTTTTGGCAGCTTTCTTTTTCTGTTGTGTCTTCTGAATTAAGTTTGTAATCTAGTACGTTCACCCCATGAACACTTCCTCCTGTACCCTGCACTGATACATTATACATAGATCATTGCACAATTCTAATGTTAAAAGCCAACATCCTGTGCTGTGTCCATGAGAATAACTAAGGGCTTTAATCTCTCGCTGCCAATGGATACGACTGGACGGGCGCCGGCCTCCACTCCTACAGCCACTGATATTAGTCATCAGAAATTAACACCTGTCTACCTGCACTGTAATCACGCATGTTGGCCTTTTTCACGCAGACTGAGGTATTTAATCCAAATTTCATCACCAGATCATCATTAGTATTAAAGATATTCACAGTCTTTTGGGTACCGCACACCCTGTACACATCCTGTGGTAACAGAACTTCAGCCACTGTAGGGTCATGCACTACTGCAGTCTTCATCACTTTAACTCAGTGGGCCATAGTGAGAGCTGTGTTAGAAGAGAAAAAGTAAGTGCCGTCTTTAAAAACGAGCCTCTCTCTCTATCCATGCCTCATGGTGATTCGTCTTTGCTTAGCGAGCAGGAGATCAAAGCATCTAAACGCTTCCATTAATCAGAACGCTGCTAAGATCCAGTTAGTCTCTATTAACTGCCATTTCAGTGTGCGACAGCACCACTGCAGTAGTTTGGTGCTATATCTTAAATAAAGTACATTCATAGTGTATTAGATACTTTAGTATGCAGTAAATATTGAGAAATGGAATGGGATGTGATGGTTTTCTGTGTTCAGGTCTGAACTGAGGAACTGTAGTTTTGGAAAGCCAGATTTCGGCACAAGTTGGTGATTTAATGTTCAAATACTCTTAAATCAACTCAGTATTTTAATTAGCAGGTTTAGCTGTTGGGTCAAAGCAGTGAAATAATCAAACTTTGTTGAACTTTGGCCATCGATTCCACAACCCTGGTTTAGATATAGCTCATTGGGCAGCTGTGGTCAAAACGTCATCAGCCCAAAAAATGGAGGAACATGAAAGAACAGTACTTCCACTTCCCTAAAACATCCACAGCTGTAGGTTCTTGTTTTAGTCATATGGTTAGAAAATAAATCATACAGAAACTTTAAACTAAATGAAGGTTCATTGAACTTTAAAAAAGGGGGTTCATACTCATACATTTAATTGAAAAAAATGGTTCTAAGCCTCAGGAGTGTCTGTCACAGCATAAAAAACATTTAATGAAAAGTTCTTTAGAGAACCATTTAATGGCAACACTTCAAAAAACCTCTTTTGTCACATTTTATTTTTAAGTGTGTAGAGTAATTTTTAATTTGCATTTAATGCAAAGCTTTTGTTTTTTTATGAGAATGCCTTACCAGGTGTCATTTTGCTGCTGCCATGTGCTCCTAGAGCCAGTCAATAGCTGATATTGCTTGTAGCTGTGACTGGCTTATTTATAGGCTTTGTGCGTTGTTTTGCACTGAGCTTCTTTGGCTTTGCCTGTGTAGGTCTGATTCAGGTGGCAACTGGCAGTAACGTCTGTAAGGGTCTCAGCTCTGACTGTTGTAAATAATCTTTAGCTTTTAGTCATTGGTCTTTCCCGTGTTTTTCTCCTCCGAAGCCAGAGACTGTCCTGACATTTCTGACTTGCATGGTTGTGTGTTGGCCATGAGGGGTCCTGGAAAGTTTCTTTGTAAGGTTGTGTAACCACAGTGGGACAACAACCTCCTTTCTGGCTTCCTTTCTGCCAAGTGTGTTTTCTGAGGTTCACCTTTGGCAGTGTTGCACCTTATGGAGAGTGGAATCCTTATTAGGCCACTCACTGTGTTTGTGGCGAGTGGCATTTATGCTTTTTTGAGATTCACCCTTGGTGCCACTGAACCTGTGAGTAGGTGGAGACACATTTCTTGTGGCATACTTGAGTGAATTTCACCAGGTTTGCCTATTTCACATGTTTCAATGAACCTCTGCCCTCAAGTTTATATTGTTTAGGGCTTTTACGTAATCCACAATCTGAATGGCTACAGCTGTGTCAATGGGTAGTGTGGCAGTGAACATGTTCTGCCTACCATCATCCTATCTGCACAAATCTGGATACAACCTTTTAAATGTTTGGTGCTTGATTGCAGTGCAGACCAAACCCTCTAAAACCCACCCCAAGTGTCTTTAGCCTGTATTGTGTAAACGGTGACACACTATACCCTCACAAGTTAACACAGTTCCACAAGGATTTAATGCAATGTCACATGATTTGGTCAATAAGCACCACTATACCCATCTAAACATCCCTGAACAGACTGGTTATTTTTAGGGTCTGCTCATTTAAATGATAACCAGGCGCTGCTCACTCAGCATTGAACTGGTGGCAATGGGTATGCATTAACTGTGCCAGTTGTACTAGGCATGTCCTCAGTCGCCAGGGAGGTCAATGTTTAAATGGTAGATTTTTGGTGCCCCCACAGACACTTGAGGCCCTACGCACAGCACAGCACATGATCCAATTGGGCAGAACGCTGGCCCTGAGTCCATGTGGTCTGCTATCAAAACACTTTCATAGGCCAATGTTCATCTTTACAATGTGTATATTTAACATATTTAGGCCCTGATTTACAGTGTAAACACGTACAAACTTGTAAACATCCCAAAAACAAAATAGACAAGCTGATTTGTTAAGGAAAATTGCGACAATTGCAAATGTTGTGAAATAACAAGTGCTATCAGTTTGACGTGTTTTGGGGTGTTTCTATTAAAGAGTGCAGAACACAGGACCTATGCAAATAGATTAGCACCTGTGATGAGATCTACTGAACCTGAACGTAATTCTGGGAATGGAGATTGAATGTGCAAATTAATGAGAGTGAGGCAAATGTGTTAAACATTCCACATCATGGCTGCTGTCATTGAATTTTATTGTGTGGTCGAAAATGTTTTTACTGACCATTTAAAAGAGATTATTTTAGTTTGAAAACATATAATGTCATTATGAGTGATCGTACTCACTCGCTTGCTCGCTGCACCACATTTGTTACAAAAAATAGAGAAAAAAATAGAATAAATAATAATGTATAATGTATACAACAAGTGTGATCACTGAGGACAAAGTCAATTATTTAATTTTTTATTTCTTTTTTGTTTACTGCTATTATATTTTACTATACTTTGAATATAGTATTATTTTCTCTAAACTTTCTCTCTCTCTCCTTGTCTGTCTGTCTGTTTATCTCTCTCTCTCTCTCTCTCTCTCTCCCTCTCTCTCTCTCTCTCTCTCTCTCTCTGTCTGTCTGTCTGTCTGTCTGTCTCTCTCTCTCACTCTCTCTCTGTCTCTTTCTCTCTCTCTCTCTGTCTGTCTGTCTCTCTCTCTCTGTCTGTCTGTCTGTCTCTCTCTCTCTCTCTCTCTCTCTCTC
>BRDA01065281.1:3776-18223 GCA_036984385.1 Crenuchus spilurus
GAGAAAGAAAGAAAGAGAGAGAAAGAAAGAGAGAAAGAGAGAAAGAAAGAAAAAAAGAAAGAAAGAGAGAGAGAGAAAGAAAGAGAGAGAAAGAGAGAGAAAGAAAGAGAGAGAAAGAAAGAGAGAGAAAGAAAGAAAGAAAGAAAGAGAGAAAGAAATAAAGAGAGAGAGAGAGAGATTGTCAGACCGTCCAGGGCCTTGCGTCCTCTCCAAAAACATGGAGATCAGGTGAATTGGCTACTCTAAAAATTACCCTGGTGTGTATGAATGTGTATGTCTGTGTATGTATGTATGTATGTTTGCCCAGATATGGTTGGCACTCTGTCCTGGGTGATCCCCCTAGTGCTCGATGCAGTCCTCCAGGTGGACGGTCGCTTCCGGTTGAGAGTACGCTGTGCGCGATTAGGCTGCCGCTTCTCACCGGTGTTTGTGGTTGAGTGTGTGTAAATGGAGTGTGTTGATTGTAAAGCGTCCTTGGGTTTGAGAAAGGCGCTATATAAGTGTAACGTTCCTTCCTTCCTTCCTCCCTGTCATTCATGCTTGGGTTCGTCCTCCACATGTCATTTGTCCACACCCCTCGGTGATGTCACTTCATTGTTCATGTTTGTTCCCTCGTTTGTCACTAATCACTTCCCCTATAAGTTTCCTCTGGTAGTTTGTGTCTTTGTTGTTCATTATTTGTCATTGAGTGTCAGTGCATGGTGTCCCGTTCAACTCTTTAGTCTGTATCTACTTGTTCATAATAAAACTCTCATGTTTAGATTTATCCTGGTTCCCTGTCTTCCTCGCCTTGACGCTACACCACCAGAGCTATGTGACAGAGGTAGCTAGTAAGCAATCAAGGAAGGAAGGAAGCAAGGTAGGAAGGAAGGAAGCAAGGAAGTAAGGAAAGAAGGAAGCAAGGAAGGAAGGAAGGAAGGAAGCAAGCAAGGAAGTAAGCAAGCAAGGAAGCAAGGAAGGAAGCAAGGAAGGAAGCAAGGATGGAAGCAAGGATGGAAGCAAGGAAGGAAGCAAGAAAGGAAGGAAGGAAGCAAGCAAGGAAGGAAGGAAGCAAAGAAGGAAGGAAAAGAAAGAAAAACAATAAAAATTTGTAAGAAAGTAAGCTGAGAAAAATGTGATGTAACAAAAAGAAAGATGTAACACGAGAAATAGATAAATAGATAAGACAAGAAAAAGAAAGACAAGAAAAAAGACTGATGTAACATGAAAAAGAAAGAAAGAGAAAACAAAGAAAGATGTGATGTAACAAGAAAAAGAAAGAAGAAACAAGATGTAAGAACAGAGAGAAAGAATGAATAAGAAATGAGAAACAATGAGAAAAAAGTGTAGAAAAAGAAAAAGACAGAAAGAGAAAAAGAAAATGTGATGTAACGATGTAAAAAAAGAAAAGCAGATTTAATACAAAATGAGAAACAATAATGTAACAGAGTTAATGTAGTGTAACAAGAGAAAGATGTAACACGTGAAATAATATGTAAGAAGACAAAGGAACAGATGTAATGAAAGAAAGAAGACAAATTCTGATGTGACAAGAGAAAGGAAGAAAAAGTGTAAGAAGATAAAGATGTGATGTAACAGAAATAAAGTTGTAACCAGATGTAAGAAATGAGAAACAATGAGTAACATGAATGATAGAAAGAAAGAGAAAGAGGGTGAACAGCCAGGCTTGCGGAGTTTTCGGGAGTGTAAATGTTTAATGGTGCTGTGGCGTTTGTGCTGGTCAGTAATGGTCAGTGAGCTGAGAGTAGATTTACAGCTGTGTGCAGTGCCGGGCAGCAGTGAGGCAGTTATTGAGGTCATGTTTTCACAGTCTGGAAGGGAACGGGGATTTGGGGGGGGGTGTAAGGGGGTCTGATTGCTTTTCCGAATCATAAAGCGATAACGCCGCACGTATTTGCATAAACAGATGAGAGCGCAATCTGACCAAGTTTGTAGAATGTGTTAAAGTACGTTTCTCAATTATCAGACGGGTCGATCACGGTGAGAATCGCTCGGCTGGACCGGCTACCAGCTGCCTGCGAACTGTTTCAATCTCCAGGGCTGTAAGTCCGGGGTAATGAAAAGGATCACTGTGCCACAGAAAAGTGGCAAAGAAGAGCTCTAATGGTCTCTATAAACAATGACTTCCAGCTTCGCCAATCCCAGGAAAGCAAATTAAATACACTTCTCAGGCCCTCAGATATACATAAACCTGAAACTCAGAACTGCAAGGCATTAAAATAAACACATGATAACATAAAAGAACTACTCTTGGTTCCCTAAAGGACCTCACAATTCCTTAAAGTGGGCTTGATGCCACCAAGTTTGCATCATGATGAGCCAGGATTGTCATGCTACCCTCCAAACACCAACACCAACATCTCTGTGACGCTTTCAGTTTTACTTTCACTTTCTTCACTCATTGGGAACGTTAGGCTACCTCTTCTCCAAACACATACAGCTGCTTACACACTCACACGTTTTTATCTTTTTTAATGCAGCTTGTCACAGAAGAGCGCTTTTCAGTGAAGAAGTCACGGCAGTCATTTAATAATTGCAGTCAACTGCAAAGCACAGCACACAGAAACTACGAAGCAACAGCCTAGCAACCACCGGACACACCACAGCAACCATGTAGCAACAGCCTAGCAACCACCAGAGACAGTAGAGCAACCACATAGCAACAGCCTAGCAGCCACCAGAGACAACACAGTGATCATGTACCAACAGCGTAGCAACCACCTGGGACACCACAGCAACCATATAGCAACAGCTTAGCAACCATCGGAGACACCACAGCAATCATGTAGCAAAAGCCTTGCAACCACTCAGCAGCCATACAGCAACAGCCTAGCAAGCACTTCACAACCATGTACCAAAAGCCTAGCAACCACCTGGGACACCACAGCAACCATATAGCAACAGCCTAGCAACCACTGGAGACATCATGGCAACCATCTACCAACAGCCTAGCAACCACCTGAGACACACAGCAACCATGTAGCAATAACCTCACTACCGCTCATTAACCATAAAGCAACAGCCTAGCCACCACTTAGCAACAGCCTAGCAACCACCTGAGACACCACAGCAACCATGTAGCAACAGCCTAGCCAGCACTCAGCCAGTGCCGGCACTAGGCATTTGGGTGTCCTTTTTCTGCTTAGCAACCACTTCACAATCATGTAGCAACAGCCTAGCAACCACCTGATATACCAAAGCAAACACAAAGCAACCTCCTAACAACACTGTATATAAAATGAACATAATGAACCTGTAAGGTATACTACTGGACCATGCTGGACCTTTAGGAGGATGTGTACACCTGTACAGAGAACTGTATCTAATGCTCACAATGTCTAAGCTGCTTGCTCTCTTAGGATATCCATGATACAGGGCTGCTCCACCCCCTCATCCCCACCCAATTCTCCCGCGGTGTCGGCCTGTAATGTACATTAATGCATAACAAGATTTTGTTCCAAGTAGCTGTGTACTATTCTATTGGTTCATTCATCATAAATGTTCCACCGTGCTAAGGGCAGCCTGTGTTTATAAATGAGGCAGCATAAATAAAGAAATAATCACCAAATAAATTACAGACTTAGAAAGTTTGGGTCTTTATTTGTCCTCTATAGACAAACTACACATTATCTACTAAAGTAAATATCTGTTGATACTTGTTTTTAGGGCTAGGTTAAGACTTAGGATCAGCATTAGGGTGAAGTTTAGGTTTTGGGTTGAGGTAAAGGATTAAGGTCAGAGTTTAGGATTAGGGTTAGAATCAGTATTAGATCTAGGACCAGGGTTAGGGTGAATTTTTTGTTATTTTTGGTTTAAGGTTACACATTAAGACTAGGGTCTTAACAAGAACATTGTTAGGGTTAGGTTTAGGTTTTGGGTTGAGGTTAAGGTTGGGCTTTTTTTAAGACCAGCATTAGAGTTAGGACCAGGGTTAGGGTTTGGGTAAGGTTGGGGTTTAGGACCAGAACTAGAGTTAGGACCAGGGTTAGGGCTAAGTAATAAGGTTTTGGGTTGAATTTGATATTTAAATACAAGGTAAGAATCTACCAATCATCAAAAATGGCCCCTCCAAAAAAGTGTTTCCTTAGTCTTAATAACAAATAAATTCTTTACAGGCAAAATAAGAGTCGAGCTCAGGTTTGCTCTTGTGCTACTCAAAACCACAAAGAGCACTTGCCAGATACTTTGTCAGAATGAAATCTAGGCCCTGGCCTTCTGTTAAAAGCACTGCTAAGATGCAAGGAACGAGGCCAAGCATCTACTCAGGCCCATCAATAACCCCACTTCATCCCTCACTGAGAAGAAATCAAACCTGCTACTCATGAGCAGGTCTGAAAAGTGATCTGATGCTTTACTTTCTCTTTAAAGGCCCAGCGGGACCGGGTCCCGGGCGCCAGGACGCCACCATCTGACCCCTTTAACTGTTCAGTGTCTATAGGTGGTCAATAACACCATAGAGCCCAACACAGTGCAGACTCACAAGGCTACATGAGACAGGGAGCAAGTTTTTAAAGGTCTTTCAGGTTGCCCTCTAAAACTAGCTTAACTTACCCATGTAAGCCTGATGCCACGTCTGCTGTTGCATCTACTCGATTCTATTAATAATATCTTCTATAAAACCATTTTAGAACAAATATCAGGGAGTTAAATGGTAAAAATGGGCCCTACAAACTGAAACCTATTGAATTTAAGAGCTACTTCAGGAGAACACAAAATAAAATGAACATGGGTGTGTCCAAATCATAAGCCCCTCCCCCTCACTCAGAAGAAAGTGAGGAGCCACTTCCAAGCTCAAGATAAACGTCAAACTCATGCAGCGATACCAATTTCTGCTGTGACACTGATGTGGTGGTGGTGTGTCAGAGGGTGTTAGAGTGGCTGATGTTTTTAAACCACTGGAGTGAAAATACAAGTAGTGCATCAACCAGATATCAGCATCCTGTTAACACCAGTGAAGGACTAGAGGAACCAACCCAACAGGTGAGCTACTGGGGACGAGCATTAGAAGTCTGATGGTTAAGGATCTGGTCTTGTGACCAGAAGGATGCCAGTTCTCTCAGGCGTAGTGGATAAGGGCTCCCAACCACAAATAACAGCTGCTCTGTCCTGACCAGGACTGACTACAAAGATTGACTACAGTCTGTAAGTGCACCTGTATGGTCACTGGAGCTCAAATAGACAATGAGTGTAGATACAAGGAGATGGTTTTAATGAAGTGGCTGGTCTTTATTGCTTGTTAGAGGACACCTCAGTGGTCAGTGCGGTGGAAAAGGACAGGAAGAGTAAGCTGGTGCAGACAGCGTGGCGTCCGTTTGTACATGCATCAGGTTAACTACAGCCTCTGGACAGAGCAGAAGGAATGTCCACCGTCTGTCTTCCTCCATCACGCTGACTCATCTGCTCCGACCTCTGGCTGTAAATGTAATATTTGCACTGCATCCTCTGCATTGTTCCACACAGAAAGCTCTCTATCCTGGCAGAGAGTGAAGCCTCATTGATCACATCTGGCCCGGTTGGGTTACAGGTAGGGATCAGAGTGCAGAATTGAAGGGGATTACTCTCCTGTGTGCCAGCACGGCCTGAAAGCACCTCCTGTAAGTCGACTCGGGCCAAGCGCGATGACAAAGCGCCCTCTCAAAACTGCAGAAAAGTGTAGCGTGATATGGATGGTGCTGTCTGGAAGAGGTAAGGATGAGATTTTGGAGGAAAGTAGATAGTATATTTCACCTTTGTGCAACCTTTCCACATAAGCACTAAACTTCTGGTAAAGTAACCCCGTCTTCCCAGTGAGCCACATTATTGCAACGTTGATATAATGTTCTGACGTTATGATGTAGAGTTTGTAATGTCATTCACACATATATATTTATATATATATATATAAATGAATGTTATATATAGTTATTTAAACTTGGTTTAAATAAGTTTCGATTTGGTTTATACTCCATCCGTCCATCCGCTTAATCCTGATCAGGCCCTGCCATCCTAGACAAACCCAGGACAGGGTGCCAATCCATTGCTGCAGACAATTTAGAGTACCCAATTCACCTGACCTCCATGTTTTTGGACTGTAAAAGGAAACCAGAGACTCTGGAGGAAACCCCTGCAGACACGAATAGAAGATGTAAACCCAGGTGGGAACTCGAAACACTGGAGAAAGGTGCTATGTAAACTAACTGCAGTAAAAATACTGTTGCAGGGTTGGCACTGGCTCATGAAACCTGTTAGCCATTGTGGCTAAGGGGCTTAAAACTTTCTTAGCCACATAAGGATTTGACTAGCCACAGATTTAACAGCTACCTGTGGTGAAAACAGTTAGCCAATCTTAGCCACAGGCACTTACATGTACATCATATCAGAAATCTATTGGTGTAATGGATTTCTGATCATATTTACAGATATTTATAGATGTTTACTCTCTGTGGGGCAAATAAGACTCATAAAAATGGAAAATATAGAGCAACAGTTGAATTCAAAATAAAAAAATTCCAATGTGTTCAGCTCTTTGTCGACTTGTTTATTTATTCCAGAGACAGTCTCTCACAAGCCTGGGAATAACTGTAAAAATACTATCAATGAACACAGAATTATGGGATACTATAATTTTCTACGCGCAAAACTTCTCAACCAATCAGCATTTAGAGACCCACCTCTCTCATTCATTATTTCGCGGTTATTTTCCTGACAATGTTTCTTCAGGCTATTTTGGGTGTTCATTGAGCAGCAGATAAACTCAAGATGGCAGACAGCTCACGGAGTATTGCCGGATTTTGTGATTTCCGTGGCGATTTGAATTCGCCATGCTTTTAGCCAGCGTGGCGTACTGATGACATGTTTTCCTCGCCACACGCTGTCTGAGTTTGCCATTGGCGACGTGGCGAGCGGCCAGCGCGAACCCTGTGTTGGAAAGGCTCAAATCTGCAATCAGACCTTTGCAAAACCACCCAGAGATCCTATAAAACTTCTATTCTATTTTGGTTTTATTTAAAAACTGTCATCAAATCTCACCATTTTCTAGTAAATCTGTGATATCTGAGAGTCTAGGTCCATAAAATCAAACAAAAAATTGTCTGAATTTACTAGAACCTTATTTATAGAGAACCAAAACGTCTCCCATCATATTTGCACTAAAGAAAAATGATACTACGGTAAACCAATTTCAAAGCCAAAGATTAATAACGAAAGCTTAGCTAGATAGTTACACTGTGTC
The DNA here is from genome assembly GCA_036984385.1 of Crenuchus spilurus. NCBI lineage: Eukaryota > Metazoa > Chordata > Actinopteri > Characiformes > Crenuchidae > Crenuchus > Crenuchus spilurus. Next base: position 10,987 of record BRDA01065281.1, read on the forward strand.
CAAATGTTTGTGGACACCCCTTTAAATGAATGTGTTCAGTTAAACATGAACCTATTGGCACCATGCCTAATGCCAGGCGGGCATGAAGGGCAGTTGAGTTGTGGAGCAGTGGAGCTGTTGTGGAACTGAATACTTTTGGGATGAGCTGAGGACGAGGTGGTGGTGGTGATTATCCAACATCCTGACTAAGGCTCTTGTGGCAGAATGCAATCAAATCCTCACAGCGATGTCCCAAAATCTAGTAGAAAGCCTCCCTGGCATTATTATAAGCACACCTAATATTGGGGAGCATCTGTTGTACTTGCAATAAATATTTCTGTGATTTCTGTGACTACGTCACGTTTGTGATGTTGTGAGTAGTACTGGTAATATGTAATATTTCAGTATTGTGATGGATTGTGCAGGTTTGTTGGTACATTGTGTGCATCTCAGTGCTTCTGCAGAATCTCTGTCGAGGGTTGAGATGGATGAGCGGGTTTGTCTTCTGCAATCCTAAGCCTGACCAAATCTCATTCACCAAATGCAATTAGACTCAAACGCGCTTTTCTCCACCGCCCGATTGTTCCGGCACCACTTCTCCCCTAATTACTGGGAACCGGCGGGTCGATACGGCCTGCGGAACAGGCTCAAGATCTCTGAGTGGCTTAAAGAGCTCACTACATGCCATTTTAAACTGCACCATCCTCACCACAGGACCTACACAACCCCGGAAGTGGACTGTATCGTCTGCAGAATGGATGCTCTGCTTCCTCGCTGCTCGAGCTTGTAGTTTTTGAGTCAAAGTGAGACAAAAACAGATGGATCTCTCCAGTTTGCTCAGGTAATTGGAGAGCGCTCTGCTTCAGACATCGTCTCTGAGGGATTTGATCAATATCTCTAATGCCGGGTTAAGTTAATCCACCCTGTACATTATGGTCCAATGTCAAAACAGATGCACCAATACATCATACATACTTATAAGAGCAGGTATTATCATGAACAGGACCTGGGTTACACTGTTCAAACTGATGGTTCTTCAAGGGTTCTTTAGACAGAACAATGAATACTCAAAGAACCCAAAATATAGCCCCAAAAAAGGTTTAGCGTAGTTATAATGTCAAGCATATAATAAAGGAACCCTTTCTGGTGCCACTTTCAAACAGGTTCTGTATAGAACCATCTACAGCACAAGAACCCTATCACTATGCAATTGTTTGAGTGTTCATGGTTCTATATAAAACCCTTTTCTTTACTACAGAAGCTTTAAAGAACCATCACTTTTAAGTGCAGGGTAACTGTGAATTGCTGGAACTCAGTGGCAGCTGGTGGGGGTGGTGCATCTAATTCCATTAATTTACTCCCGTCTCACTTCACTAACATATTAATACCCCCTTCCTGTTGCAACACCAACACTTTTCCGTAATTGGTTGCCGTTTGCCTTTTTGTGGTCTGTATTTCTGTCTCACCATATGAGGGAATATCTGAGTGATGCTTTTGCTAAAAAGATAAACAGACAAATATGTTTCGATGCTCTGCCACAAATACATAAAATGTGCAAAATGGTATGTCTATTCTATTCTTTTTCAAGGATGAAGGGTTCTTTCCATGGTGAAAGGGTTCATCAAATTTGATGAGGAAGGTGCTGTAGATGGTTCTACATATTGACACCTTTTGAAAATGGTTCTATATAGCACCAAAAAGGGTTCCTTTCTAACTACAGAAGAACAATTTTAAATACAGTAGAACCATTTCATAAAAGGATACAGAACCCTTTCACCATGGAAAAAAACACTTTATACACGAGAAGGGTTCTTTCAGTATTCATGGGTCTTTATAAAATAATTTTCTTTACCAAAGAACCCTTCATGAAACATTTTTAAGGGTATAAAAATAAAAGTGGAAAAACAAAAACACAAGATAAAAAATGCTGCGACCGGGGTTAGAACTGGCGCAGCAGGATAGAGAAAGTGTGGCATACAGGACTGAGGTTGAGAGGTTGTTTATTTCCTAAAGAATACAAATTAGAGAAAGTGGAGAAAATGTGCAGCAGGCAAATATTTCTAAACAAACAAGTGAGGAGAAGTAAGGATTGGCCAAACTGGAACAGTTCCAGGGGTGGGACAGAGCCTGGGTCAGGGTGTATGGATTTTCAGGCAGTACTGGCAGCCAGGCTCAGCTCCCGGGGGGACAAAACCCAGGCCAGGCATGTGGGATTTACAGGCGGCCTGCCAAACTGAAACAGCTTACAGAAACCTGGACAGGGAGGCCAGTTTAGACTCCATGCTGTCCCAGTAGAAGTGTGTACATAATAAAATGACTCTGCATCTGACACATGATGCAGAGCCCTTTTGAAGGCCATGTCACAGCTGGTGGCAATCACAACTGTTGACTGGTGAATCATGCAAAAACAGCCCATCCTCCCTTAGAGCAGTCCCTTCACAATGACAAGCCAGCCTCAGCTGCAGACAATCACAGCTGATGACTGGCATTTACAAATGTGAAGGAAGGAGTTCATCACACATACTTTAGATTTACATGACCATTTCCCAATCTTTCTTTAAATTAAAAAGCCTATTGTTGTTACTGAGCCTTTAGAACCCATATATGTCAACGTTCTGTTCTATATTGTACCTTGAAAATGCAGTTCAGCCTGAAGACTGGAAGTAGATAATAACATTTCCTGATGAAGATGGAGAGTGATTATAACTGTGGTTTGACCCGGTGCTTGCCTACAAAAAAAGCCTTAGTTGTTAGACAATTATTAACAGAAAGTTAATTGAATCTAAATGGTCAAGTCATGCATTGGCTTCATATTACAATGTATAACAAGCGTGAAGAGAAAAAAGCTCCACACATTAGGCTAATTTTCTCTATTGAACTGTATTTGACAACAACGTTATAACTGGAAAAGAATAGAGGCTGAAATGCCCAAAAAGTAGCTTCAGCTTTGAAAAGAGTGATTAAAATTAATATCAGTATCTGAGAGTAGACCTGACTGTAGTTGTAGTATTTATATGGATAACATGAGCATTTGACCTTTCCACTTGTTTGGTTTTTAGCTTTCCAGGATGTTCCTCGCATTAGCAATCCAAGTTTACGGTAAACAATTACGGCAAAGTGCTATGAGCTATTGATCTACTGATAAGCAATGAGCTTCTAAATGTCAATCTAACATTTAAGTGTGCTGCCTGCTAGTATTTATGTGTCTGCGAGTGTTAAGACCTTTACAAGGTCATAAACGCTCAGCGGCTCAGGTGTGTTTTACTGCTCTGTAAGTGTAGGAATAACCCGCCATGAAAACACGCTACTCCCAAGCCTACTCTAAAGCAACAGATGGAAACGGTGAAGGAGAGCCGCGTGTGGAGCTCCCAGAATACACCAGGCAGCTAAAGCTAGAGCATCAATCCAGCAGTAGCCTTAAGACCTGAGCATATCAGCCTCCTACTATTGTAATGGGACATGATACACAAATTGTTCTTGAAAAATTTCGGATTTCAGCTGCACTTCTTTGCAGTGTAAACCAGATCTGACAAAGATGGAGAGTTTCCAAACTTCGGGGAATAAGTAAATTGATTATGTGATGATTTGGAGCTGCAGAACAAACAAAACAGCTGAGCTAGAAATTCTGTCACTTGGAAAGCTCGGAGTGCACATTTTAAACAGCCTGGTAGGAGATGCACTGATTAGCCATAACATTAATACCACTCACAGATGAAGCAAACAAAGCCGGGTTTAAACCGCGACAACTGGCCTGATTTTGCTGTTGACACACTTGTATAAGAAGATGATTATTATTTGACCATCATTGTTACATGTATCATTATTACCATCCCTACTACATCAGTACACCTGAAGACTGCAACAGCCTCATACGATAGTCTATCAATAACTTCAGAGGTCTGTAAGTCTGGTTCGTCCCAAGGGTTTCTTCCTCCAGCTCTGAGGGAGTCTTGCCGCTGTTGCCATTGGCTTGCTCAGTGAGGCTTTTGTGTTATTTATGTTATTACTGGAACTCTGTAAAGCTGCTTTATAACAACATCAGTTGTAAACAGCTGTATAAATACATAAGACCTGACTTACGTTAAGATTGGTGGGCTAACGTGATGTACTCTTGCTAATTTAGTGCCTCTGCAACCAAAGCTGTCTGACTATTGATGCTTCAAAGCTTTTACGAGGGTTCTACAAGACTCGGGTGCAAGCCACCAATGACAGGACATCTCTAGGTGATGCAAGACTCAACAAAAAGTTGAGTACAAGGCCATGACCAAAAGTAAAAACATCACCAATGTTACTGGCTCTTCAAACGTTTCTCTTTTTAAATTTCTAAGGCATAAAAATGACCACTATGATGCCGAAGTCTTGCTTATGGTCATGTTATCTCATGTTCTACTGTAGTCTAGAATGACCTCATGGATGATGTTCACTGAACAGTGAGTATGTACAAACAGTGGTCTCCACACTCCTCAAATCTCAATTTGATCACCAATGGGATGTGATAGAACTATAGTGATCAGCGACTCTACCTCATAGCGTACAGGACTTCCTGCAAGCATCTCAATGCCAGATACCGCAGGACATCCTCAGAGGTCTTGTAGAGTCATTCAATTAGTGAACAGTCCCATATTATACCCCTTTTAATCGCACTAACACACAAACACACCAGGCAGTTCCAAGATCTTTTATGCATCTTATGTCACTGCTGCCCCATTTAAAGGTGGAACTGAAAGTTGATGAATAAGAAGTTAACTTTTGAGGTACAAATCCAGTCTATGAAAACAACCTCACTGCAGCACATCCAAAATAACACAATGGTATAATATGGCCAAAGCAAAGACCACAGCAGCACAAAAAATGCACTGAAGCAAAGGTTTAATTTGATGAAAAATGCTCAAGATAAAGTTTTTGACATCAAAAATAATCATAATCCCCTCTCCTGGTTTCTGTTGCTGTGCACATTTTGATTCTGTGTATCTAGTAAATATAAAATGACTAACTTCAGGTTTCTCTACTAAGACTTCTCACTTCATAAATATGCATGCCTTTCCTTGTAGCGCAAAACGTGATTCGTTTAGGCTTGGCATGGCAGCACTGCAAGTGAGGAATAGGGCTCAGCTGGGCATTTTACCTGAGAAAATCAACAACCGAGTACAATCTCATTACAACTCACAGCTCCTTTTGTTTACTATATACTACAACTTTTTTGTCATGCTTTGAGAGCAAATGGAGTATTCTGCAAGGAGCAGTTGTAGCTAGTCACATTAAACAGAGCATGACTGTTTCCCTGTATGAAGGCTCTGCTTTTAAATTGCAGAATCAACTCATATAATGGGCCACACATTACTCTGGCGAATGGCTGTGTGGTGGGTTTTGTGCTTGAAAGAGGACAATCAAGTGCATCAGTGTTTTGCTTTTCCTCTAGGACTCCGGTGGTGCAAACCGCCCTCCCTCCCCTCATCTCGACAACACCCCAACCCTGCTTGTACCTCATTTACACAATTCACCGTAATGAAGCCCAAATGCTTCTTAATGGCAGCGTGAGACAGCAGAAAGCGATCGCGGCCCGAGACAATGCAGGCCCTGTCACGGAGTGATGGAACGAGAGAACGGCCCAAATCACTGCGCAATCAATCTGTCAGCATGATTCTCGCCCACCAAAACCCCCTCCATGCTCCCTCTCTCTCTCTTCCTGTTATCCCTCCATCCAGAGAGGGCTCATCCAGAACAATGTTGCCGTTGAGTGTCCGCCATCTTCATTACCGGCTCCATGATATGAGCTCATAACATCACCTCTGTTACCCCGCACCAATCTCTTCCTCTGTCTACTCCTTCATCCCCACTCATTTGTCACTCCAGGTGGAGGCCCTCAACAAGGTAATTTTGTTCCGAGCAGTTTTCTTATCACTGCAGTCTTCCCTCTATTCTCATAAGCCTTTGTTTGCTTTTCAGGTTTCTGTAGATCTAAATCACGGCAGACATTTTTTCCCATTTTGTTTTGCCTAATTGCAGGAGGCTGGAGAGTTTGGTTTATGAGGTACACCTGGCATTGACACTTACCATGTTTGTATTTTTACAGTTACTGTAAGTTACTGTAAGTAGCCTGGGCGGAATAATGAACCCCAATATACCATGTGGAAGCACTGTTTCCAAGACATTATACCAACCACCAATTTATCAGTCCATCTACCAATGGAAACGGAGCACCTGTCCACATTATTTGGGTCGTGGTTTGTTCTCAGCACAGCCAAGGATGACAATACCAACTCCTACAAGTAGTCTTGCAAGTCAGACCAAGTAATCTGGTGGCTTTTTGTTGCTTAACAGGCTCCTTCAAATAGTTCAAAATAAGCAAAAGTCCAAATACAAGTCCAAAATAAGCAAAAGAATACAGTGAAATGGGCCAGTTCCAAAATCGTACTGTACTGCGTAATAGACTCGACTCACACCCAAACTCAATGTCTGGCAAATGACTTCTCAACACCATCCTTTCACTTCCCGATAGCTTTTCTTTCCTCTCTCAGGCACTTCTCTTCAATACTGTGCAGCTCTTCTCTCCTATTTTTCCTCAGCTCTCCTCTCACTTCTCTACACTCAACTCCTTTCTCAGACACGTCTCTTCCATACCCACACTTCTCTCTGCACTGCTTTTCCTGAAACCTCCTCTCATTTCCCTCCCCACACCTCCTCTGTCTGACACTTCTCTTCCATACCATGCACCTGTGCATGCTGTCCTACTTCTTCTGAGCTCTCACATTTGGAGAGAAGCATTTCATTTCCCACCAATTTTCTTTTGATCATGCAGCTCTGTTCAGCACAAACTCAGCAACAACAGTGTCAAAACAGTAAGAATGTCAAAAATCTATATTTTGATTAAATCTGCTCTAAACTTAGACTTTCAATAAAAATATTTTCAGATGTGCTGATATATTGTGAAAAACACTCTAAACATTTCTAGTCAAGACTTTTGAGCTCAGAACTGAATAAACAGAGGTGTTGGCTACACACTGCTCATTACAGCTTTTAGACATTGTATGTGGTTTTAATTCTAAAGCTTAACTAATGTGAGGCGACACTCTGTTTTACTCATTCAGTGATTCCTAAATTAAATATTTATGAGATAGGTGTGAATACTCAGGTGAGAGCTTTTTTGTTTGATGGCAGGTCTTTGCACATTCCACACATTTCATGGCTGGTAATCTACCAATAACATGTCTGTAATTACCATGTCATTATCATATGAATGACAGATCATGTCATTTGG
>BRDA01065282.1:0-17625 GCA_036984385.1 Crenuchus spilurus
CTTACACACACTGCGCTTCGAATCCCAAACAGTTTGGATCCCACTCTCTCAGGTCTGAAAAAGCAGGAACTCTGGAGTTACAATTTAAATATTCAGCATGTGTATGTGTATGGTGTGTGTGTGTGTGAGAGAGAGAGAGAGAGAGTGTGTGTGTGTGTGTGTGTGTTGGCTAGGAGGGTGTTTGGGGGCCTGCTTTGTGTAAACAATGAAAGGGTTTTAAGGGAAGTGAAGGTGGTGCCTCTAATCACACCACACTCCAATAGTGTTTACTCGACATCACAGTGACTTGCACCCATGTGGGAAGATAGAATAGAAGTGAGAGAAAGAAAGACTGCATGCAATCACAATATATTGATTATACATTTACAAGTGCTACGTAGGGGCCAGGCACTTCAGAAATGAAGCATCTTAGAATATAAATAGATTCCACTAAGGGTCAGTAATGAAGTAAAGGGCATGTTTAGACATGTTTTATTTTACATGTTGACATTTCTTCAGAAGCTCTGACAAAACTTTGGGAATATGCTTTAAAATATATGCTTCACCATGATGGCCAGTAGCGGCCAATGGCTCCAGAGTGACCATCTGCCATAAACAGATGATGCAGATCATCGACCAGCTGCTGATGGCTGTATTTTCTGCTTGTTAACCTGCTCCCTCAAACCTTTTGACACAGAAAATGAACTGAGCTGAATTACGAGGCATCAAAATTCAGAGCAGTTATATTCAGTTTCAAAAATGTCAAAATTAGACTTTTTTAAAGATTTCATTTGTTTAGATTTCTGATGAATAAAAAATGTAATGGGTGGTGTTATTGCTGTCAAAAGAAATTCACTAATCCACTAAAATCACAAAGACAGTTTTTGTATTCATTAATTATTTTATTAAAATTGACATTCATAAATAGCATCACAAGGGCATTTTCCAATCTCATGCAATAATATTTAACTAAATCCTAAAATCTGCTTTCACAAGGTGTCTTTAGGAGCTGGTTGCTCTCTCTCTCTCTTTCTCTCTCTCTCTCTCTCTCTCTCTCTCTCTCTCTCTCTCTCTCTCTCTCTCTTGCTCTCATCTTACTCTGTCTCTGTCTGTGTGTGTGTGAGAAAGAGAGAGAGAGAGAGAGAGATGCAGCATTAAAATGCAGTACCTGGACTGGCAGAGAAAGCTCTCCATTAATTAAGAGATCAGAGTGAAGCTATTGTCCTCCAGAGCTACCCCCACCACACACACCACTTTACCACATTCGATCTTATTGTGGTTGTGACACAATTCCTGCCGCATCACTTGTTATCAGTGTGCTGTGTTTGTTTTTGCATTCTGTCAGCTGGAGCTGGACCGAGTCAAAGAGAGCAAGCAAACGTTTGGAGTTTGGACAAAAAAAGTGCCACAGAAGTGTTAGAGGGTCATCTGTCTACATCTCTCTCTCTCTCTCTCTCTCTCTCTCTCTCTCTCTCTCTCTCTCTCTCTCTCTCTCTCTCTCTCTTTCTCTCTCTCTCTCCCCCCATTGCTTTCAGTATGCTCTAGTTGTAGTGTGTGAGCGTGCCACACACAAACCTATGTGTTTACCCATCTGCTGTGGTGTTTAGAGAAAAAAGTGATTTTTAAGGCAGATAAACAAAGAAACAACTGCCCGCTGTGATTTGTGGTCTATCAAAGCCCAGCCATGTATTTGAGAAGGTGCTCTAGAAATAAGCCTGTTAACTTGCACTCTTAAAAACTATAGGCATTCACACTGATGTGATGTTGTGAAAAAGCCAAAAAGAATCTTTCAGTAAAGACAGTTCTAAAAAAAAAACAATTTCTATTCAACTTCTTTAGGAAACCTAAAGACATTATTTTACTTTGAAGATCCTTCTTGAAACCTTTGTTTTAAAAAAGTGGATATATGGAAGCGCCTACCATTATGAGGTATCACCACAAGCTCGTTCAAGCTCAAAAACAATTGCAGTGAAAGCTTTTCTTATAAAGTAAAGGAGAAATAAGGCAGAGAATAGACTGAGACTGCACTGTCCACCTAAGAACTATTTTCTTGCTTACAGAAAGGAAAAACTCTCAGGGTCAAGTTACAGATAATAACAAGAGGATGTGCTCAGATGTAGGGTCTTCTCTCTTGTTTTCTTCATGAAAGATCATCATGTCACTTGCAATGTCAAATCTGATATCTGACCAAATAATTGTCAAGATTAATGTTTCTATAGACTACAAATTCACTGTCCATTATTATTGACCTCAAACTGAGCATTTTTCTGTTATATAACAGCAATGACAGCACTCATTACATCTATATATATAAGAAAGAGAGACAGAGTATATATACTGTATATATGAGACTGTAAAGGCCTACACCATCTAAAAAAGGTCACTCCAATCATCTGCATTAAAAAGCTGTGCTTGTTAAGTTCTCTCTGGATCCTATCAGTGTATATAAATGAGGTTCTCTTGATTAGGTTTTGATGAAGTACACTCATGGTTAAAGTGAATAAAGTGGATCTAGGAGGCACTAAAAATGACATCTGGCATCTTTTGAAGCAAATCCACGTCGCTCTTTATGACATTGACGGATGATATTTGGAATAACTAGCAGCTCCTCCGTTTGTTAGCCATTGCACTGAGTGAGAGAAATTATGCTGATACACTTCACTTAGAATTCGAGCATGGAAGCAGCTTAAAAACAGCCCAGAAAACATCTTGAAGAAATCATAGGCATCAAAAAACAATGACCTTGTTTATGTATTTGCAAGAGCCAGGAAAGAAAAACTTAAAATTATGCTTTAAATGTACTGCACCCACAATGCAACGTCCCCAGTCATCTAGTCGCACTACACAAATACAGTGATTACTGGAACCACGGTAGTATATAGAAAGGGCCCAAGCGGCTTCACAAAGAGCCAGCCACACACAGTGAAGTAAAAAGAACAGTGAGAAAGGGACAAGCGGACAAAAAGAAACCCACGTAAAGATGCTCCTCGCCCACCGTAAATAACTCAACTAGAGCTCAAACACATCTGGTGGGTTATTTCTGGGGACACAGAGCAGGAGGTATTCGTCAGGGAAGAGCAATGCACGCACACAGACATATTAACTATCTTTGGGGAGGCTTCCATGTACAAGGTAAAATGCTGCATGAATGTTAACATCACTAAATTAACTCTATTAGGCAAAAAAGTCAATGAACTGGGACAAACAAACAAATCACCAACTCTACTAAAATTGTTTTCAAGTATATAACATGAGCCATCAAAACCTTTTCACACTTTTTTTATGAACTCACCTGAAGTTTACACAAAGTATATAATAAACAGTAAGCCACCAGCTCATCTTTTTTAATTAAGCAGTTTAAACACAAAAGTCATTTTTTGATACATTGTTGCTGCATCTAATATTTAGCCTCAAAGAAGCAACCAAAGGCTAAGATGGAACACAACCTTGTGGGCAATATTGATCTGTCCACAGGGCCGGGGAGGACAGATGTGATGTGACAGAGAAAATACAATACAAATAAATAAATAAGATAGAAAATAAATAAATACATATTATTTATGTCACTCCATGTGTTGAAAACATTTAATTTGTACTAGTACACAAGTGGATGATGACACCGATAATGAATAACACTGAACAATGAATAATGTTGAATAATGAATGAACTCTTCACTATAAACTATCTCTGTATTACATAGAGTATATAACAACAGATCATATGAAATCTGCCTCTTTCTCTTGGAAAAGTGTCAAATTAGTGAACATTTATGATACACAACTGAACGTTAAGGATCATGTAGTGTACATTTCATTGTCTGCAACACAATGAACCAATACAGTACTTTTTTCTGATAGTATACAGCCAATAAGCAAAAAAGAACAGTGATAAGCAAGCAAAAAAACAAGGAAAATAAACACTTTGCTGTAAAATGGTACAACCTTAGAATAGTTTGTGTAATTTTATCACAAGACCCTTTAAAACAGGGAACATTTTGAGGTTTTAAATGTTTCTTCAGCTTGTCAGTCCTGCTGTGTGCATGTGTGATGATATGATGTTATTATGATTGGCCAGTGCAAATATTTCCTGTCCATTGCTGGAATAGCTTCTCTATTTAATGAGAAGCTACTGTTCTTTATAGCACAAGTGCACACTAAAAAAAGGGGGGGGGGGGCATCAAACAAATGTGTTAAAATAGTTATACTTTCATTCACATCAATTCCACACAGTCTAATAGGGGGAAAATGCATTAAATTCAAGCTTTTCTCATGTTTTATTTTTTATTTGTTCTTAAAACAAGCAGGAACACATATTAGGTGGATGTGGTGCTTTGGTGGTTTTGAATCCGCCACTGTCTGGAGGGAGAAGAGAGGAAGGAAAGATATGTGGAGCTATGTTTGAGAAAGCAGCCTGTGCCGTCTCATTCACAGGCACAGTGCTGTAAAACACACACATACACACAGGCACGGGAGGAAAGGAATAACAGCAGCATGAGGCAAATACTACAAGAGACTGTGAGAGTTTGGTTACGCAGCCCAAGAGAATGCGTTTCAGTTATTTTGCTTTGAAAACAGTCTGAAAAGTAACGCTGAGGCTGAGTAATGGTGCCGTTTTCTCTAAGATATTTTGCTCTCTCCATGAATTTCCATATAAAATATAATATATTTAAATAATTTATTGGAATATATGGTGACATTATAATACAGGGTAATGTTCATAAAGCAACATGACACCTACATAAGCCATTCATGACATTAACCTATATTATATTGACATTTATAAACACTTCATCAATAAACTTCAACTGTCATAAAGGCTGCTTTTGCCAGCTATGCCAAAGTTTCTTAATGTAGCATTAACTGCTGATGATGCCAATTGGAATGAGTGATTATAAATGATTATGTAGCTTTATGTCAGTTGTTAAATGATATATTCTATTTAGATAAATGCAACACTCTAGGGTGGATTACATTTCAATTTATATGATGTCACATCCAAGCACTCCCATCAAAAATGTTATATATTCAAAATATTAGAATATATTAAATACAGATATTTTACATGGGATGGGAAAACTGCCACACTGAAAGTGACAGTCGACCTGAATGGTAATCATAGAAAAAAAGATCTTTGAGGAACATTGTAGGTCAGAACAAAGAAGAGTAACTTTCTGTGGAGCTGGTTGTTCTCAGTAAGTAGAGAACGCATTTCAGTTATTATAATGATATTTACATATTTTTAAATATATATAAAATTATTTATATATTTATGTTTATATATAAAACATATAAACTGTTTATATATAACTGTCATCTGGGTGGAATGACTTCACTTGCTAAAAGTAACAGCTTAACAATGGGACTAATGATAGAAACCAAGGGTAACTAAAGCACTGTAGACCAGAACAGAGCAAAACTAATTTTTTATGCTAGTTTTATAGATGATCAGTGAACAAAAACATGCTGCTTGATGTTGTAGATTATGACAGACACTTTCAGATCTTCCCCTTTTCTCACAAATCCTTTGAGAGTTCTGATCTGGAGTAAATGAGATGTTTTGAGTGTTCAAAAATAGCACAGTTCCAGAAGAACTAACACGTGCTCTGTGAGTAACACTGAGTGATTCGCTGTGTTGTAGTGGTGGTGTCACACACTTCCTGCCTCATTCACACACTTATGCCAGTCAGGTGTGTTTGAATACTCAAAGCAATATTGTTTTAATGAACAATATGCATACTTACATAAATGGTGAGTCAGATGTTTGTACTTATATGCAAGAATACACATATATAGTCAATGAGACAGGAATGACCGCACATACTGGTTTCTTTTCAGAGTTGTTTGCTGTCTTTTATGACTTCCTTTGCCATGGTTGCCCCTCCCTATCTCTCTCTCTCTCTCTCTCTCTCTCTCGTTGATATTCACAGTATGAAACCTGGCACTTGTGGTGTCTCCCCCCCCAAGTCACAGCCAAGTGTGGCCCAGAGAGGGTAAACACACACACACACACACACACACACACACACACACACACACACACACACACGCACGCACACACACACTTCACAAACATCCCATAGGAGGTGCCATCCAAATCAGCCTCATTGAAAGCTTGGCAATGGTGCTAAATGCTAAACATGGAAAGAAAGGCTAAGAAAACCCTTGACTAGCATTGTGGACCAAAACACTAGAACAGTAACACTCTGTGGAATAAAACTCCTTTTCTGATGCTAGTTTCATGCCCACTTCCAGAGGAAAATCATGTGCTTTAGCAAGAAAAAAAGAGGGATATGCACATCAATTTCCATGCATCCATAATAATTATTAACCTTTTTGGCTAGCTATGTTTAGCTACTTTTCACACAAGCAAGGATTCAGCATGCTAAGCATAGGCAATGGTAAATGCAACAAAATACATATTGTGTGCAATGTTCAAATAATATTTGGACATAGGCTAATTATAGTCTGGATTAGGGTCTATCCAAACTTCTCTCATACATCTTTTTCTTACTATAGGGTACTGTTCATAAAGTTACATGAGAGTCACATAAACTCATACATTGGCAAAAATCTCTCTGTCCTCTATACATTCATCAATAGGAGTTAGACATAACCCAATGCTAAGCTAATGGATGTATTGCACACCCCTGTATAACTAGTTTTGCAACTTGGATGTATTAGCAGCCCTTCAGATAAAAACACAAATGCTGCTTGGTGTAATCTTATAGAAGGACACTCACTCACAGGGCTCTAATTCCCCTCTTAACTAAACTGTCCTTTGAATGTCCATGTGCAAATTACCATCATCTAGTTTAAAACACCTACACAGTCAAGAAACAGCACACACATACACACTCACACAAGGTAACCTGTATTTAAAGGCTGTTATGCTCCCAGCAGTGTATGAGCCCATATGGGGTTCCGGCTGTAGCCCCCTGGTGAGAATGTACTGTAATTATCCCAGGTGTGATCTCTTCCCTATCTTTTCCTTCCATTAACCTCCTCATTATCATCCTAATCAATGGGGCTGCTCCCTACCTTCATCCCTGATTCACACACATGCACTTAGACTCCTACAGTACAGACTTGGCCATAGAAGCAAATAATGGAAATGGTGGTAAAGCCAAGCAGAACCAACCTTCAACAAATCCAATGAAAAGCTTCAAGACAGGTAGGAGGAGACTTGAATTGTGTGGCTGAAATTACAAGGTTAAGCATAATAACGTCTTAACGTCTAAAAGCTTGGCTGTTAGATGACAAGGAAGTATGCAGCGTCAATTCAGATAGTTCTGCATTCTTGTTAGTTTGTTGAGCACCCTTTGTTTGGTGTTTTGTACAGCATATGAACCACACCCCTAAAAAGTATCGATTTTAAAAATGCTTAACAGTAAAAAGAAAAAAGACACATTTTCAGGTTGGTCCAATACAAGCTGCTAATATTAGCACAAATTGTAATGAATGCTGAATGTACTAGACTCATAGCAGGTGTGTAAATGAATATGATGTGACAAGTGTGATAGCAAACAGATACTCCATTGAAGAGTTCCTCCTGATTTAAAGAGCTCCTCATTGGGTAGCAAACTTGCATTAAGGGCCTATTGATCATCCTGGTGTTTCATCAGCGATCAATGCATTGATCAGGGAAGGCTGAACTCAATACAGCACACAGAGACAGATTTCTGCTTTTCTGCACAACCTGCATGGGTTCATATAGCTAATACTGCAGCCCATATGGAGCTCAGATACCTACGTATGTAAGCTTTCCAATAGCAGGTTTAAATGAAAATGTTTTACAGAAAAAAATATTCATTTATTTGGATGCTAAAAGCTGTAGTAATGTGATTAAGTGCGGGGGATGCTTTGTTCTACTTACGTTATTGTGACCAGTTAGTTCTGACAGTCATTTTCAATACAGTAGTTCTGTAAGAGTGTTTTCAAAGAGCAGTCAATGTTTTAACTGGCCTGTTGTGAGTAACATCATAAAAAAATCCAACAGCCTGATGCCTAACATGAAGAAAAATACTTGCCATTGAATCTGCTATTGGGCCCTTTTATCACACCAAAAATTGGGAAGATTTAACACTGATTAATGAAATGAATCACCTGCATAAATGGAGTCAATTATAGACAATTAAAGACAATGGAGGTTATGAGTCGGAGCTCATGTTCAGCAATTAGGAACAAAGGGCTTCTTTTATCCACTTCAGCATGCTAATCGCTCATTACTATGCACTAATTATGATGAATATAATTACCATGAGAGTTCTCATTGGTCATTAGTGGCAGGTTTAGAAAGGCAAAGCAAATTTGTCCTTCCATTCATTTCTTAATAAGGTTAAGGTATTAATTATTCAATTACACAATGTAAGGCCTATTACTTATAACCTTTGAAGCCAGAAAGATTGATTGTATTGATAATGACAAAAGTGATTTATCAGTTCCCAGGCTATTAAAAAAGAATGAAGCTCTTGCTAGCTCTCTGCAGAAGTCTGGAGATTCATGATCATTGCACTCGTGACTTGTAACCACCATAAAAGTGCTCTCAATCATTCACCCCAACTTCTCCTTAACTTAATATCTTTATATTTGGATGCACTTTTCTACTGCACAATTCTAACAAATGGCACAAACCTTGTAGTGTAGCTGCAGTCTCTGACAAAGACTACTTTACTATGACCCCTCTGCTATGCCTGGCTTTGGAAACAGAGGTCAGGCCATTTGGATGATTGGATCAAGGTCCAGTGCAGTCAGTGTTGGTATAAGCTATACAAGAGTGCATAACAGAATAACACTAATGTGATAACATTGCAAGACTAGATCTGTCTTATTTAATCAGTGTAGTCACAGGGAACAGCTGTTTATGACAGGCACGCACTTATGATAAATACTATGAATATGCTGTGTACTAATGGCTAGCAACATTAAATGGTTCAAAATTTTATATTTTTATTAATCTCTTATTGTGCACTATGATTCCTGAACACACCTTGATATTCACCTCCAAAAAAACTGAAATATTTCTGCAAATTAGGAAACCTCTTATAATTCAATGTCACCAAACTCAATTGACATTAGCCATTTAATTTCATTTGACCCAAAATGCCCCATGGAAAATAATAGTTCAGCTGAGCACTACTCTAAAAATACAGAAGACATAGTTGGATGTTTGTTAGGGGTATAACACAACCAAATGGAATTACAATGTGTTTGGAAATTGCAGGGGAAAAATGCAAAAAGGGATAAAAACCCTAAGCTGTACAATTTATAAACAGTTTAAAAATAGGCCCAGGATTATTGGAGAGATTGTAATTGAATTGGAATGGTAGAGCAAAAGTCGCCTCACACCACATGCAATCCATAAAGCCTCTACTCAGCTCCTTCTCATTCAGAAATGTGTTTAAAGTGTGGGATGGTGAAATTTGCCCTCATACTAGGCTGTAGTGAGTTGAACGGGAACCGGCAGTTTGTTTGCAAACTGTGACAGAGAGCTGAGCATTAATTTGCATGTAAATGAATGGTACATTCAATATGCCATCAGTGAGAATTTGATTGAATTATGATTTCTTAGGAAACGATTCAGTGTATCATAAAAGCTCAACACTCAGCATGATTTAATTGCATGATATGATTAGATGTGATCAGACGTGATTTAGAATTATATTGAAAACACACTGAGCAGCTTACACAAATGTGACAAGATTCATTATTTACACGATTGTTGGTTATAGGCAGTGAATACAATATACCAACCATTAAAAAATTATGAAACATTATTAGTGCATTATCCAATAAAAACACAATATTTTAGTTTCCCAAAAATGAGGTCATGCTTTAGAGAATATTAGATCAACTATGTAATAAGAGTCAATTAACAGTACTTAATTCTGTATTCAGCATCAATAAATGGTTGAATAGTTTTGTGGACAATCTGCCATATTTAGCAACCATTATATTGGTTACCTGAACTTGTATGTAGACCTTCACAGAGCATTAACAACAGACTTTATTAAGTGCAGGTCATATTGGCTAATAAATAAATGAACTTTATTTCACATGCATATGAGTTGTACCTGAGTATCATAAAGAACTGGTTCATTAGAGCTTAGGTCATGTTATCTTAGATGTTGATTTGTATTAATATTTATTAACTGCTTTTTATCTTTATTGAATTGTTATTTGATATTATGTAACCATTTGATCATTTTAATACAGACTTTAGTGCTGTCAACAGATGTACCTGTATTGTAAAATTGCTGAATATCATTAAAATATAACAGAACAGCAGGTCTGAGTTTAATATTATGTTGACAAATTATTTGAAATTCACTTCAATTCAGTTTTACTTTCAATTCAAAAAGCAGTTTTAGAGAAATATGAGGTATGGTTATGTTGAGGAGAGAGAGAGAGAGAGAGAGAGAGAGATGGCTGTGTGATGGTTGTAAATATATCATTACAAAAATGATAATATGAGGAGATGGACTTGGCCGGTTGTAAATCTGAGCACTGCCCCACAGATTAGTGGAGTTCACAACTGTGCTATAAGGGAGCCATAAATCCATGTTTAATCAAAACTTCCACCACACACTTTAACAAGGCCTCTACGGGCTGATGCTTAACTCATTAGAAAAAAATGCATGGCGCCATATATGTGGCATTTTAATATGAGGATCAAATCTATGTAACGTAGGCAAACTTCTATCAGAGTACAGCTACGGCTGGAAAAATCAAAATTAAATCCAATTAAGTTCATATAAAAAAGGCACATTTCTTGCAAAATAACATAAATGAGAAAAAAACAGATGAAGGTGACTCAGTTGAACTATGAAAATGAAAATACATATATAAGAAGATAAAATTATTAATGTAAAGATGAAAAACAAAGAAAAGAAGTAGATGAGATCAGATTCTGTTGACATTTTTAATAAATGGTGAAATTCATATTCAAGTAGCACATACAAAGTTCTATGAAAGTAAAGCTGGAAAGAAGAGAAAAAAAGAAAATGTTGATCATTAGTCATTGGCTGGTTTATCATTCCAATTTGAATAATGATTCACGGAGGCTGTGTGCGGACATGCAGACATATCTTACAGCAAACAAATGAGAGTGAGAGAGAGAGAGAGAGAGAGAGAGAGAGAGAGAGAGAGAGAGAATTGTAGACACTATAGGAAGTAAAGCTGGTGAGAAGGGAGGGGGTAAAGGAAGGAAGGTATAAAGAAAGAACAGGGGATGCAGGCAGCAATTTCTCTTTGTTATCAAGTGAAATGACTCTGCAAATATGACAATAAATCACGTTGGGAATCAATCTGTGTGGAAGCGACTGGGACGCACTGATAATGCATCAATCAATATTTAATGTTTGGACTTTAATTAATCCAAAGCAGGAAAGCATTCTTTAAGTGACAGAGAGAAAAAGAGGGAGGGAGAGAGAGGGAGCATGTAGAGCATTTGATCAAAAAGACTCCTCTTTTTTCCTTTGCATACTGACTCTTCTTTCTTTCTTTCTTTCTTTCTTTCTTTCTTTTACACTCATCTCTAGCTCCAGATGGTGCAACTAAACATCAGTCATGAAAGAGTTATGAGTGGACAATCATTCAGATGATAATTAAATGAGACTTTTGCGATTTCCCACAATAAATAAAAATAATTTTAAACAAACACTTAGCCTTTACTACAGTTACTGTTACACTTTATTATGTTATGTACTACAATATATGTCAGTATAAAATACCACATAAAGATTGTAATACAAGACTGTAAGTGTGTGTATGAGTCTTAGGATTGAACATGTTATTGCAGTATTTTATCTCAGGATGTTGTTTTTATATAATGTCAGTGTGTGGGACCACATACAGTACATGTCCCATATAAACCATAATATTAAAATCACCTCCTTGTATCTATACTCTTTTATCAGCTCCACTGTCCATACAGGTGCACTCTGTATTTCTACAATTACAGACTGTAGTGTATCTGTTTCTCTGTATACTTTATCATTTTCTCCCTGTTCTTCAATGGTCAGGACATTATATGTAAAGAATTCCAGTGCATAAATAGGAAGCATGCAAGCCAAATCTGAACACTAGTAATCTCAGATCCCTCAGACGGCACTGCATCTAGAGCTGTCAATAACCAATAGGTGATATATCCATATGTGCAAGGGATACCTTTTTCCTGACATCAATAGACCTCATTGCGAGCCAAAGCATCTTTTAAATGTTATTATAAAGAATGGCAACATTACTAAGTGGTAAATGATTTACTGATCCAACATTTTTGCAATTTGTTGCAGGTATGAAATGCAGGAATGGATGCATATTCAAGTCAAAGCAAATATATAAAAACACTAACTTTTTATTAGAATGTTTATATTATCCCATTTTTTTCTTATTGGAGGTTATATAAATATATCTATTATGACAGTCACTTTGAAGGTTTTTTTTCCCCTCAGAAATTCCAACAAAGTCAGGTAAAAGTCAGGAAAATGTCTTGGAAATGTGCAAAAACAAATACTCACATGCACACACACCCATCCCAGAGGTACTAATTACAGTATGTGAACAGGAGAGAGGCTGCAGCACAGGAGTGCACAGGGGATGTGTGACATTTGGCATTTGGATACCTTCAGTAAGACTAGGGATGGTAATTGGGCTCGGGACCCAGTGGGGTGTTTAAAACACTCAAACGCCCACTAATGATAACTCGAAACAGGAACAAAGCAGCACACCCAGGGCATGGATGACAGTCTTTTTATTGCTCTACACTCTCCTTCTCATGCTCTCTCTCTCTCTCTCTCTCTCTCTCTCTCTTTCTCTCTCTTTCTTTCTGTCTCATCTACCTCTCTCTCACTGATGGGGATTTGTTTAAGAGTCTCTTGAGGTGGGATAAGTAGATTACCTGAGTGAGTTCTGATATTCTTCACTGCACAGAGTGAAATTCTTACTGTTGTTTTTATTGTAGTTACCTGGCACACATTCATATGCATTACAATATCTTTTTTGCTTCTCTGTACCACTGTTAACAAGACTACTGATCTCAAAACAAAACAAAGGTGGATGAAATATTAACTTAGATCATGAATTTTAGGGCTGTATCAATTTAGCAAAAAAAGATTTTTCTCTTACCTTCATCAAAACAGAGGGCCCAGTTCTCTGTGTGTGTCCAGGGTGTGAGGTGGACCTCTAGAATCTTGGACTCATAAAATAAACTTTATATGCTACACACAGTCAATCACACATTCAATTCACTATAAATATCACTGCTCTATTAATCTCTGAAAAGTATTATATAAAAGTATATTTATACTTAAGTGTTTATAATAAGTATATTAAAATATGTATATAGGCACATTATATAAAGCCATTTATCATGGTATTAAGTGGTTGTGCCCATAAAAAACAGATATAATTTAAAAAATTATAAATACTAATATTTATTCAGGGTGGCATGGTGGCTTGGTGGTTAGCACGTTCACCTTTAAGGACTGAGGTCTTGGGGTCAAGTCACCATCTGTTGTGGAGCTTCCATGTTCTCCCCGTGTCTGCGTGGGTTTCCTCCAGGGCCTCCGGTGACCTCCCACAGTCCAAAAACATGGAGATCATTGGACGGTTGCTTCTGGTTGAGAGTTCGCTGTGTGTGATTAGCTGTCGCTTCTTGCCGGTGTGTGGTTGAGTGTATAAACAGCATCCTTGGGTTTGAGAAAGGTGCTATATAAGTGTAACATTCATTCATCCTTTCATAAATACAGTTCCAGATGAGTTCCTTAATGCTTCTCAATCATTGTATAGTTTTGTTCAATTCCATCAACAGCTCACTTAATGAAGTCTTATTTAATCAAACCAGACACTAGCTAATGACTATAAATAATACTGAACTGCTATAAGGAAAGGTTTGGAAGGGCTTCTTCTAACTGTTGAGAATTTTTTTAATATATTTGTGTAACATATACAACCAAAACAATCAAGTATTTGTGAGCATTTTCCAAGCTTAGATATTGTTATTATATAACTTCTTTTTTAAATTGGTTGCAAAGAGTTGAAAGCTTCAGCAGTAGAACAGTGTGTGCATGACAACACCAGTGTTTCACAAGCTTAGAGGATGTTTCATGCTTTTGCTTTTGAAATATAAAATCTTCAGTAATTAAGCAACTGTATGGTACAAAATATGGCAATGTATTTCAGAGGCAATTATGACAGATTTCAACCGACACTTCCTGTGGGTAAAACAATACAAAGTGTGTGTGTGTATGCAGATGTATGTGTAAATGTTTGTATGTATAGTGTGTGCGTGTGTGTCTATGCCAATGTATGTGTACATTTTTTTATGTTTAGTCTGTGTGTGTGTGTATGCTGATGTATGTGTAAATGTCTGTATGTATAGCGTGTCTTTGTGTGTGTGTGCGTGTGTGTGTGTGTGTGTGTGTGTGTGTGTGTGTGTGTAAAACAGCTCTCCTGTATGATGTAAATGAGTGTTATTTCCTTTTAAATAGGGAACACAATTATGCAAAAGTTTGTCCTCATGCTTGCTGAAGTTATGAAAAAAAGTCATTTTTGATGCATTTCCCCATATTTGATTTGTTAAATATGACAACTCCTCACTTTTACAGCCTAATTTTGAACTTCTTAAACAACCTTTTACAATTTCATAAAAGAATGAAAGCATTCTCAATGTCAATGTAACATTTTGTTTGCACATAATTTGCAGCATGCTTACTGATACATTCAATATAACACTGCATTTTCAAATGGAGTTAAAACAAGAAAAATGGTAAATAAATATATGTGAGTAAAGTACAAAGTAATGTGTTACAGTAATGTTATTATTATTTTCTGTAACTAAGTAATATAAAGTATTACAGCTAAAATTATTATAATCATATTACAGTTACTGTACTTTACAGTGTATATTACTCATCTGTTGTCAACTGAGCAATGCATTTAATGCATTAAAACATATGAATTACTATGAATACAATATTTACAAATAGAAGCTACCTCCAGCTTCCTTTTTAAAAATATATTTTATTTTAAACTTTGTGGTTCATGTAAAGAAACACTATTTTGAGCTGTTAGTGTTTAGCTGTTTACAGGCCATTTTTTGTGTGTTCAGTTAGCACTAGCTGTTTTTTTTTGTTCGGAGCACTTGGTTTTTTGAATATTACATTCACTGAGATTGAGTTTGTTTGCATTTTGGTAGTGATTAATTAGTGTTTTATAGAGTAATGTATAAGTAAAATAAAGAGGAATTGGATTACTTTGTCCAGAAAATCCCATTACAAGTAATCAGTAATTTATAACTTTTAACCTCAACAATGGCAAGTTTAAAGTTAATCAATGAAAGAACTGAACAATAAAACAGGACTGGGCATATAAACTCATCAGTTCTAACCATTTATCTCAGCTTTTATTATTAGAATGAATATCAAAAAATTTAAATATATTAAAACGTACTGTAACATTCGTAAGTGTTGAGGAGGAGTCAGGATGCAGTGTTGGGATCCAAATTAAATAGTTTATTATATTAACACAGCTAAGCAACAAAACACTGGTGGCAACCAAATCAAATCAAAGATGAGGCTGTACTGAAAACGTAATACTATGAGTGAACTACATACATGAACATAACCCTGACATGTACTAATGTACAACAACATTAATGAAGCTTTACAAAATTCAGAACATTCAATGACTGACAAAGAACTCTTAGACATGAGGAAGCTTACATAGCAAACTTAAACAAAGGGGGAATGAACAAGCAGGGCTGTGAGATGAGATGAGATGAGACAGGTGCTGAACATTAACCAGACAGGAGGACGTGATGAGGGCGGGGACATAGACACAACGTGAATGTAAACAAAAAGCACATGGCAACAAGACATGTGGGCCAAGACAGCTCCTAGCAAACATAAGCTTCAAGAACAAAGTTCTAGGTGTTCTCCTTAATGCTTCTTAGCCATCACATACATTTGTTAAATTCTTCAGTAACACACCTTAAAATAAAAAATAAAACTAACCTAAACCCAATAATGGATGATACAAATAACGTTGCCATGTTTATTAGGAGAAGTTTGGAAATAGTTACATTGACACATTCACAGACAGAAACACACTACTTACTGTATTTATTGATATATGCTGGTTTTCTGAGTAATAATTATTTGCCCCAGAAAAAAATTACTTTTAAATCCAATCCAATTAAAGCTCTTGCACAGTATTGTGTATACTGCAACAGCTGCAGTGAAACAGGAAACTACTTACATGCTTATTAGCAAAACATACTTATAGCATTTAGCACATAATACACAAAGTGTAAGCTGATAGCAAATCATATTTACTGACATGATTGTGAAAATCTCTTCCAGCCTTCAACTCTTGCTTTTCTCTCATTCCTTCCTCTTCATGTAAAGCACAATGGCTTGCTGTATGAGTCTACAGCCTTGCCTGCCAGTTGCACATATCCAATTTGTCACCCTCATTAAAATCATGGGCTAAAACAAGCAGCCCTTAGAGGGAGTTGTTTCATAGACAGGACAGATTTATGCAGCGATATTAGAATGTTGTAGCAGTCCATCCAAACAGCGAGAAATGAAATAAAGCCTGAGCGTGAAATGGCCACTGACTGGACATGTCTGCAGTCATAAATAGGCAGACGGAAGAAAAGCAAGACATCATGGATCATGTTTGACACTGCTTAAGTCCCTGTTTAATACATATGTCAGCATGTGTAAGTATTTTGTCAGACATGGCATGCCAGACATCGCAGTGTGTGCGTTCTTGCTTGTACATGTGTGAGAAAGCATATATGTACAGCATAGTATGAGCTAACAACAGTGTAGTGTTGCTTTATGCTAGTTTACTAAGATATAGTACAATGCTAGCAGTGTGTTATAGGCCTTAAATTACACACACACTACCAGTCAAAAGAATGTTTTAAAAATTTTCTGGTGGTCACAAGGGTTCATCCTACAACAAGATAATGACTCAAAAAATAAGTAGAAGCTGTGCCAGAACTAGCTCAGGAAAAAAGAACAAGATGGTCAGCTTGAAAACATGGAGTGGAGCACAGTCTCCAGACTTAAACCCCATCCAGCTGATTTGGGATGAAGTGAAAAACAAAGCAAACCTAAAAGTGCCTTCTGCAGCAGATTTGTGAAGAACTGTCTGAAGAATATTTGATGTCTGATGTAGAAAGAATGTCAGAATGTGTTCAGCTGTTATATCTGACAAAGGTGCTACTTTGTGTCCAAAGTTTAGACACATTTTGATCTATAAATTGATTCCATGAGCTCTTATTTATCTGCTATGCTTTCATTTCAGAGTGAGACATGTCCAAATTTAGCCCATATTGTGTTGCTGTCTCTCCCTGGAGCATTGCTGTTAAATTTGGTGCTTTGGGTATAATTCTATCATACTTGCCACTGGATATTCAACATGGCACCTCATGGCAAAGATCTCTCTGAGGATGTGAGAAATAGAATTGTTGCTCTACACAAAGATGGCCTAGGCTATAAGAAGATTGCAAACCCCCTGAAACGTGTTCAGTATCCAGTTGGATTACTTCCTCAACAATATTTTTCAGAGTGTGTTATCTGGCTGAAACTTGGTGAACAATGTACAGGTAGGTTGTATGTATTAAAGTAACACAATGGC